>JASDQU010437144.1:43161-56554 GCA_032191745.1 Picea mariana | reverse complement strand
AAGGGAGGATTGTTCACAACCTCGAGGGACAATGTGAATTAACCTATGCATGGGGTTTGGGGGAACCTCTAACAATTAGGAAGAAGCCTTGGGTTTACATCAATGACTCAAAATTTCAAAGTAAGGCAAGTAAGGAACCTCATATTCATTAGAGATTCTTCAATCATTATTCATCAAATGAGAGATTTCATCACCTTAAAGTCATCCTGTCTAGCTCAACCGATCATAAGAATCCAAGGAATTACAATGTATTTTGACTCGCTTGAGTATTATCATATCATTTGATCTCTCAATAGTCAAGCAAAATCAATGGCAAATAAGGGAACGCTTTTGAATGAAGGTTCCTTGAACAAAAAATGGGGGGGGGGGGACATTCATTGATTATCTCCCATGAATATTTTGGATTTAATCATTACGAAAAGCATGCATCATCTATTAATAGACAAGTGACAAGATTCATTATGCCACATGAAACGGAGCTCAACTCACCCCCCCCTCCCCCGCCCCACCTTGCTTGTATTTTACATTGATGCTCTCGTGCTTGAACGAAGCAAAGTTATTATGGGTGATGACATGGCCTTGCACATGATAGGTGGGATATCTATGGTTTGTATGGGGTGTTTTTTCTACCAACACTATTGGGCATCCTTGTCGTGGTTTGTTTTTCAGTTCCACTAAGGCTTTTAGAGCCTCGACCTGTTTAGTGACAAGTGCAAGCACTGGAAACTTCACTTGATTTTCCCTCTTCAACATTGGTGCTTAGGTCAGTGTGGCAATTTGGACCTCTCTCGATGGTCTTCTTCGATCTCTTGAAGTATTTTGGGTAGAGGTTGAGCAACTTGAAATCCAACATGCTCTGTCTTGTAATTTCGTTAAGCCTTGGGAACTTGGGTATTTAACTTCGTTGCAGTGAGCCTGTTATTTGTCACCATAGATGGACACTGATATTTTAGTAGTTTTGTTCCATGTGACATAGTTTATATTCAAATGATATCAAGGAGGGTGGTGTGCCAGACCGTGAGCCTTCGAGTTGTAGTTTCTCACCTTAACAATTAAGTGTTATCTCAATTAAATGAGCAAATGGTTAGAAATGTAGAATTGGTAGCAAGGGTGGCAATACAAGGTAATCAAATTGAGAAGCTCACAATAGAGCACAATATGCATTTACAGTTAATTCAAGATTTGGCTCAAAGCCCTTATCCCAAGACTTATGTACCTTGAGACTTTGTTGGCTCTCCTAGAGAAGTGGTCATGGAGGAGGGCACAATTTAGCATATCCAAGGAGATATGGAAATTAAAGAAGTGGCCTTGGAGTTTAAAGCAAAGGACAAGAAGGAAGCATATAGTAGGCATGGTTCCCATTAAAATGGCAAAGCTTTTATGTTTTGTAAATTGATATTATTGTTAGGCCAGTTTGTTAGAATTTATAGTAGTAGGGTTTATAGTTTTATGAAGAAAAATGTATAGATTCTTATCTAATTCTGTAAAATTTGAGTACTTGATAGCATATTCTCTGAAAGAAATGTATTAAGTCATTGTACAATGCAGCCACAACTTTATTACGATACAATTTATAACCATTCAGCTGTAAAAAAATGTCATATTATAATTGGAAATGATAATAATAAGTAATTATTAATTATTAATAAAAAGTTGCATTTAATCAAATAATTATCCATTTATAAATTAACTAAACATTTTATATGAATATGCCAATTTATGTCTTTACAACTTCTCGACATTGTTATTCACTTGAATATGATGATGATAACGATTAACATCCATTCAGATTAAATTTAATCATTAAAACTTTGAGAGAAAAAAATGATAAGAAATTAATCGATTTGTTTTAACCTTTCATTTATATAATAAAAAAGATTGGAGATAAGCCTTCTTAGATTTCCCTAGATTTCCTTGAATATGATGTCGTAGTCTAAATGTGTTGCGTTTTTTCCCTTTTCCAAGCATATTTTCCAGGGATATTTGCCCGAAATCCGGTGAGATATTGTTGGATCTATAGATTTGAGTGGTTAAATCTGTATAATTTGAGTGCTTCATGGGTATTTCAACATGTTGAATCCATTTATGCATTCATGAATGCAATTTAAACAACATAAGTTGTGATTTCATGTGGATTTATGTTGTTGGATTATGGCGAGGAGTGCAAAAACGTAGAACAGTTAGATAATGTTGAATATGATGAGTTAACAAATTATAACTTCAAGAGATATTTGTAATTGGTCATCAATGTATTTAACTTTACTTACTTTTCTCTTCAAAAAATGTTCCTCCTTATATTTTGTTATTACCTTTTAGGCGACATGTATACCTAACACACACACACACACACATACTTACTTAACATATTGTTATATAACTTTTGCCTTCATATAGCTTAAAGGGTTAGCTCAATGAGTTCTCGACAATGTTGTTGGGAATTTGACTAGTTTTATGTCAAGAGGTGCCTAGTTCGAATCCCCTTAGGTGAGGCACACTAATCTAATGATGAGTTTACTAGAGATTTCATCCACGAATGTGAGAAAGCATCCCTTAAATTTCCTTGGAAAAAAATTGCTTTCATATCCTTCATAGTTTTATACTATCAAATTGTGTTTACATCTAAGTATCAAGCTATCTTGCAAAAATAATAATAATAATAAATATGTTGATCATTAAACAAATTTTGAGGTTTAAAATGGGCCTCCTAAGGAAAATAATAAAATAAGAGTTATGAATTTTCAAAGGGTAAGAAAGAAAACTAATGCTTTATCTTATTTTTTATTTATCTCCTTATATGTTTTTTTGAATTTAACTGTAGGCACATATTGAATGTGGGATTAAATTTCACATCCAACAAGTGCCCACTTTGCATACTTTTAATAGACCCCTGGTGAGATCAACTGAATATATATATATATATATATATATATATATATATATATATATAATTAAAAAATTATTTCAAGAGTGTCTACACTTGAAATTCGAGAAAACCTACAAGAAAATAGGTCGAAAATATAATAAAAAAGTAGTTTTATTTATTTCCCTAAAAAACTAACCCTTATGTTTGGCATCATCATCTTGAATCATTGATGTTGATAGCACATTTTTTGTTTTGAGACCCATTTTTTACCTCAAAATTTCTCTAATAAATGATATAATATATTTATGAAACTAATACATTTTTAAAATTTATGTTTGACAAAATCATAATAATAATAATAATAATAAATCTATTGATAAACTATAGTAATTTTATTTTTATTTTATGTAATTCAAATCCCTTTCTCATATTAAACTAATATTTAAATCATATTCTTAAATTCAAATTCATCTCTCATATTAAATTAAATATGCAAATCACACTAATAAAGAATTAGCATTCATAGTTATGTATTTATCGATTATAATTATTTGCACATCACAATAATAATAATAAAGTAGGTTCGGGGAGGGGGGAGACTATTCATATTCATGATGGACAAAAAGAGACTTACTTTACATGGGGTATTGGAATTGTTACCGACAATGAAGTTGAAGACTTAATGGTATACTAAAAATTGAAAATTCTTGTTAAGAGAGAACACAATAATCGTAATAGGCAATTCTTCCCTATTCATCAACGCCTAGAGATCAGAGACGGGAAATGGTGCTTCATCCTTGGCTAGATTAATCATTAGAATAAAATCATTGGTTCTTTGATTTGCTCAAGTACACTCACATCATGTTCTTCGTGCCAATGACCCGTAAGCAAATGTTATGGAAAATAATGGGGCATGCCTAAGTTGAGGCACATTGACATAATGGATTCAAGAAGGGGCCTATGTGTGCCAAGTTAGTGTACCATTATGCACTCTTTAGTCGAGTATTTGAATAGCAGGGGAAGCGAACCTTCTATAGCCTCCTCCATTGTCACCTATCTCATCAATTTAATGAGTCCAAAGGGGTAGTTAAGGCCCCTTCATCCCACACTCTACTCCATATATGCCAATGCAAGTGGCCTCCACTCTTGCCTTTTCATTCCTCTTGCTCCAAACTTCATCACAAGCATTGACGAGAACCAAGCTATATCCTTTTCTCCCTCTCTAGTTTGCACTTGCAAAAGACAAACTCGTTGTCTAGAAATCCCTCCAACTCACAATTTTCTATGTGGCAAATTAGAGGTCAAACCTCTTTCTATGCAATTAATGAGTTTGGTTTGATTGGTTGTCTAGGGTGCATGTTAGCTAGTCCATCTCCATCTAGTGTTTCCCTTCCCTTAGCCTATCACATGGTCTTAGTTCTCCTATTCTTCTCCAACGACACAAATCATCACTACTTTAGGTGCAAGGTCGAGGTAGAAATAGAAGAACTTTGAGGTGCAGTCGTCACAGGGAAAGTTGCGCAAATGTTCACCTTGGAAGCACATGCCACAAAAATAGTATTGGAAGAAAGGGCACAATGTCAATCCATGATGTTTGAATAGAAATTAATGCAATCCTACATTTAATACTTGAAACAATGGGACATAGAAGTGCAGTTATTTGTGACCTAGCTCAAAGCAAAGGATGAAGATTTGGAAGCAATGACAAACATCTTAAAAGAACCGGGAATACACATGTCCACCTTCATCAACTTTCCAATTGAACTATTGATTCCCCCATTGCACCAAGCTCAATCACCCCCGATAGAAGAAAAAAAAATGACAAGTTCTTCCATTCACATGGAATATATAAGCAATGCTTCTAATAGGTTTTAGTTTTTTAAATACGAAATTATGATTTGTTGTTGTTTACTTTTTCTCGGATAGCTTATTCGGCAATATAATTGTAGATTTTGGTTGCAAAAGACTTGGCTATGACTTCCAAGGCCATATAATAAACTTTTTACGTTCACAAACTACAGAAGTTCCTATGGTTTTTGTACTACCAGTGAAACAAGTTTACTGGTCATATCCTAACTCAATAGAAATTATTTATTTCAACTAAATAATGATAATAATAAGGAGGGGGATTACTTACAATTGAGAGGAATTCCCTATAAAGATACTCATAACACACATATATTAACACTTTCTACTTCAATACATGGTAATGACTTTTTAATATTGAAATAGAAAAGGCTGCACCTTTAAAAAACTCATTGCAATTGGCAAGTGATTACATAAATGATTATAATTAAACCAGGGCAATAGCTACAAAACAACTAGTCCCTACCTTAAGATTACATTGTTTTAAATTGATAATCTTAACAAATAACCTAGAAGTAGTGATGCATAAGGTGTCTGGATTAAGCAAATGTTTTGGAAGGCAACAAATCCACAACCATTTCCTAACAAATTGTACACACTCAACTCAAATCTCTAAACCAGTTGCATGCCAAGCCCAAGTAATCCATCATTTCACTATTATTTTTATACTAACAAGGCCTCATAGTTCAACACACTAAAGTTATGCGGATTGAACTAAGGATATTGGGTTGGAGAGACACACTGAATTCATGAAGAAATATAACATATGTAAGTGAGATCAAATCAAGGATATTGCATTTGAGAGGCTTCATGTTATACATAAATTGAAAGACAATAAAAATGTTCGAATGTAAATTGAAAGGCAATGAAAATATTTGATTGTGAAGGTTTTTTCTTAATGAATAAGGGTGAATATAAAATTCCAACACTCCTGATCATCATCAATAATATTATATCCTTTTGATTTTGTTGGCACCCAAAGTTTTGGGTAAATATCACATGCACACACAAACAAAGTTGTGCGCACATTTCAATTTTTGCTCGCACTCAAGTAGCTATGCAGTAGATGATATGAGGCGTGCATGCTAGTGCAAGTTTCGCTAATGCACAACAATCCAAGTTTTTCCAATGCACGCTAGCCCGAGTTTTTGAGATGCATGCCAAAAAGTAAGAAAACATCGCATGCATGCCGGAATCGAGAAACAAATCTTCATGAAATCTTCTCGAATGATTACTTCAGGTAGCATGAGAGATTGTGGAGTAGTAAGAAGATTAGTTGGCAAGGTAGTTAAGACTGCCATGACTCCAAAGAGGCTACATGGACTGCATGCAGGTGATAAAAGCATGTGGGACTGGTGATCAAAGGAGCGAGTGGAGCAGAACTAAAAGTGTCCGAGTGCCAAAGCAGAGAAGAAGATAAAAGGGAGAAACCACGATAGAAAAAGGGTTACTCAATTGGTTATTGTTGTCAATGTCTTGAAGCTCACTATGAGCCATGTTTTGTAATGTATCTGGTTGTGAGTCTAGTTCTGTAACATTTGCATAGTCTAAAAGGAATTGCATGGCGCTACGTAATGTAATGATTGGAGAATGGATAAGAGTGCATGGTGTTGTTGTTGTCAATTCATGTCAATTGATGAGCATAATGTATGTGTGTAACTGATTGAATGAGCTAGTAAAAGCTACAATTATTCTTGTTCTAGGTTGTGTTATTTATGTGTTGAATGGATGAATGTGTTGATGTTACATGTTGTTAGTTGTTAAATACAATGCGATGAAATGTATGAATGCTAACTTGAGTGGATTCTCGTGTACTTAATCCTTCATCACCGACACAAGACCATGTGGTTTTTGTGATTCTCATAGCGTCTCGGGTGAGTCCTTCTTCATTCTTTGGATGAGGATTGATATGCCAATGCCTTGGGGTTTTTGTTGGTAAAACACGGACAAAACCTGGGTCCTCAACCCCCCAACGTTAAGAAGGATGCGTGCGAGCATGGATAAAACCAACAAATGGTTCCATTGCTAGGACCCGAAGGTCTTGTATTGAATGATGACGGTAGAGAATGAGGTGGTATCCATCTCGGGAGGAAATTCAAGATTGGTTGACTGTGAAAGACGATGAGTTTGCTTGGTGGGAAACTCAAGGTCTAAATGCTAAGGTGGAGTGATGGAAGAATAGGTATCTCTTCACTAATATGCATGGAATTTTCTTTGCTAAATTTCCATGTCTATTGTATGAATGGTTGAAGAGGCAGACTGCTACTAATACTGCGTTGAGACCTCAAGAACGAATGGTCTGGGATTAGATCACGAGTGATAGGCTGAAGACATTAGATAACAAGTGGACTTCAGCCATTGATTTTTGGTTTTCTCGGGTGAAGGAACGGTACATAATTGAGTTTGTTGTTGAACACACTAATTCTTCAGTGAGGTTGAAAGGAAATTTATTGAAGGTCCTTGGAAAAAGGCTAATAGAGGAAATCTCACTCTCGATAAAGATGTTGTTAGTGGAAAAAGGGATGATGCGCATGGAGCCCGACGGGATGGATGAGTAGACTCTCCTAGCGGTGGGGGGGGGTGAAAAGATAGGGGAAGAGTGAGAGAGGAAATATATCTGTTGAGGAGGATCCAAAAGTTGTTGAAATGAGGGGAGGAATAGGATGGACCCTGTAGTTCTTGAGATTGTTCTAGGCTCAAAAAACAATGTCAATGCATCTCACAGAAATAATTCATTTAATTATAAGACTTTTATGCCCTAGTTTTTAATATGAGATTTCAATAAATAATTAACAGAAATAAAGAGGCCTGATCTCGTTAATTAAGTTCTTTCAAAAGTTCAATAGTATGAAAGGCAGAATGAGATCAACAAAATTGAAACAAGAAGCAATGTATCAAATGAAGATAAATATTACTTCCTTTCCAATAGAAGAAACAATATTTAATTTGCTTGTGTTACGAAACTACTTAAAAATTATAAACAAATTATCAAAATACAGGTTTTATTTTACTCATAGTAAAACAGAGGAAAGATTGTAGCTCAATAATCATTTTGAAACTTACTACAATGGAAGTTGTACGAAATTGCAACACTTATAACACTAACAAACTGATTTGAATAGAATAGTTTATGGAAACAAAGAAAACTTAAAACAAGAAATGCATGAACTCAAGAGATGAAAACTAGGAATCTCTTTCTTTCTGTAAATGAAAATTTTATTCAAAAGCTTCAATATGCTTCTAGCCAAAAAGTCCCCTTTACATTGAAATTCCATCAACATTTATACAAAAAGGATCACAACAGAATTGGTTACATCCTATTTTTTTGATTTCCAACTATGATGAGATTTTTAATTTCTTAAAATGGATCGATTGGATATGATGATCCATGTTTTCTTCAACTGAGGCAAGTCATCATTGTTTTCTTTGTTGAATAAATACCCAAAATAAATCTTCAACAATTGTGAGACACAATAATCATTGAATCAACTTAATATGCCACTATGAACATCAGATGATGCTTTAATTTGTTATCGCGGTCATTAATTAATCCCACATTTATCGTGGAATTTGGTATTCTTGGCTTGATATAGAATAGGCCTTTGTAATCAGTTTGAAAACAAGTGAAGAAGCTACAAAACCTTGTGCATTATGTAACCTTTTTGAGGTGGGTCCATCTCTACCAGGTCAACCTTCTTTGAACATGTGGAAATTATTGATTATCTTTGACAACACACGATGACTGGTATGCTTTTGAGACCCAATATATCTAATCTGAGCCGTCCATTGGAGTGTTCTCTTCAGAATGTTCTGAGGCGGGGGACTTCGACAATAGATCAGAACCATCCATCAGAGTGATTAAAAACACATGAGAGTCATCAATCTAATGTGTTGTATAACTAAAGGACTTCGACCCCGACGACATCATGCAGATATCATATGGACATGTGTTAAAAGGAAATGACACATGTCACCTAGTTCTGGGGTGATGACCTGTGCCTTTGGCGGTTTTTGAGTGTACACATGGCAGTCCTTGACTAGAGTTGAGTTGGTGTGTCATGTGGGTGGTTGACGTGGCATCTAGTAAGCTTGGAGATCTGTGACGGATCTGGGATGTCTGTCGAAGGTGCTATTGAAATGATCCAGATCCTCTATCGGAGTACCCAATTTGGAGTCATGCTTTGAATTTTAGTCCGACTAAGGTATTTCAAAACAAGATCCACGCCGTCCATAAGAGAAACTAGAAAAGACATCAATGTCGTGCATCAATGAGCGATTTTTGGAGTGACTAAATATGTAAAGTTGAAGGAGATCTGAAACTATAACTCTGGACCATTGATCTTGTGCATGCCCAACGAAGTTGCGAATGAATCTCAATCGTCTGTTGGTGAATCCATTTCAGAGTGATAGAGAGCTTAAGGATTTCGATGAGAAAATCTGAGATCAGACAAGAATCGTCGATCTTGTGCATAAATAATCCAGGTTGTTGATCTGGGTGCGTGATTTTCCTACAAGAAGGGATTCTGAAATCTGTTGATTTGTTCATTTGGAGCTGAGATGGAGGTAGATGATCGGATTGTAAGATCACGAATAAACCTGCAAGCCATATGCACGAAATTTTAACGTCAAATAAAGCATAAAAAATAAAACTAGTCCTAACACAATCCAAAACTGAACCATTTCTAAAATTTATTCAAATAAAAGATAAAATTTTGAATTCTTATTTCGAATTTTAACATATGTTACAACATTAGGCTCCATCTAGGGATTGTGTCTCCCTACGAGGTACTAAAGAACATGCGGGACAGGTGCCTTTATTGGGTAATGGAGTCATTATTTTTAGAAACTAAACATTTAGTCAAGGAAACTTAAAACTAAGTCCTTTCTTTTATGATAAATCTTACATGAGAAGTGATAAAGTTGTCAATAGTTAAAATTGATACATGCTTGAATAAAGATTTCAAGAAAGGCTAATAAAGAATTTCCTTATTAAAATTTACTCAAGAATTGTCTAGAGTAATCAATTTAAATCTAACTAAAATACTAGATTTCTAATTGATTTTGTCTTAACTCAAGGTTTTAAATAATTTAAATTTATTTTAGATAAACCTAATCAGATCAAGATACATAAATCATTGAAGAATAATTAACAATAGAGTAACAAAAAATATATGTAGAAACATCATTTACAGATATCACACATATTGCTTCACTGTCAGCAGACGTCCATAGCCCCGATGAAGTTATTTGCATACCCCAAATTGAATTTCCTTTCAACACTTCAATTTATAATTTCATTTATTCGAGATGAGGACAATCATTGCTGAATTTCCTTTTATCATCCCTTTATGGAAAAGATGGGGGCAACCATTTATGAATTTCCTTTCACTGTGTGTCTTTTAAATTTCATTTAATCACTTTGAAGTGGGGGCAATCAATGTGTCAAATAATACAAGGGATGATACATGTTTTCTATATAAAAATAAAGTAGAACTGTCTACATATATGAGCATACTTCGAGATTAATTTTCCCTCAATTCATAAATATACCCTATTTAATAGGTAAAATCTATATGTGTTAATTTATGATTAAGGTTTAACCTTGAGAAAACTAATCAACTATAATGTAATATCAAAACATAATTTTCAAAAGATTACCCTAAACATACTTTTTCGATTAAAATAAAGAAATGAATAAAAAATTTCACCAATCTTGTAAAAATAACATGTTTAACTTTTTATTTCATTGGCTAGATCTATCATTTCTATAAGTTTTGAGTAAGATAGAAAGGTTTTAGCTTCATTTATTCAAAACAAATAAGCTAAACTAATTCTGAAAGAATATTTAAACAAATTTCTTATCCATCACAAAACAAAGCAGAATTAAATTCTCCAATTGTAAATTACTATCAGTTTGAAGAAATGTATTTCCAAGGAAAAGAAACAACACTCAATTAGCCATAATTGGGTTGTAATTCATAGAATGAGTTCTTAACCCAAGGGCTTGAAAATGAAAGTAAATGCTAATATTAATCAAAACCAAATCGATATTTACAATGAGAGAAATAAATAAAAATTAATTAATAAATCCTTAAGAATTGACCATTTACAATCAATCTAGCATGCCTTCATCTAGCACATCTGCATGGACTAGTTTTGGCTCTCCTATCAAAATTACCTTGATTTTGTCTTAGTACTTAAAACATGTATACAAACTTAAAACAATAATTGTAAAATTGAAATAAAGCATTCAACTACTAAACTGAAAATTGAAATGATACATCAAACTACAAGTTTATTTATATAAAAGCTTCCTACTTAATCCAACTAAACTTAACTTGGTCATGTATAATCAAACTTCCAATGATACCAAGTATGCATCTCATTGATTAAATTATAAACTCTTTTTCTACAAATTATTGAGAAAAACAAGAATAATGATTGCAGTAAAAGAGTGATGGGCAACTTACCATGTAATTGATATCCATACTTACAACACATGAATATTGGAAATTTCACTCCACTTATGATTCTAAGCAAGTTGCAACATGATCTTCCAAATTAAAAATGATTACTTCATAGTTTAAAAATGATTACTTCATAGTTTTTATCTTATTCAGGTTGACTGATAAAACATTATGATTCATAAATATGGTTTTCATAATGTTCTTGAAAACAATGTTGTATATATTCTTCATGTACAACTTGATTGTTGAAAATACTCGAAACAGTAATTTCATTATGATCATCTTCCTTTGTTTCTTTATCTTTATTAAAAACAATCGAGACATCTAAAAATGAATTAATAGGTGCTATATTCTGAGGTGTCTCTTTTTTAACAAAGGAAGGTGAAAAGGATTCAACTACAATAAAATGTGCTTCATCATGAAGACTATTTTTAAATGATCGAACTTCTTCATAAAAAATAACTTCTTGCTCAATGAAATTTTGACTTTGAATAACAAGAATAAGAGAATGGACTATAAGATCTGTATAATTATTTTCAACAATTAATTCCTTTTCTTATTCACTAATGTCAGAATCAATTTCTCTATGTTTTGTTACTGAATTAATTCTTTGTTACAACAGTCTTCAAAAAGGAGTTCAACTAGATAAAACTTTTTGCAATGAGAATGAAACAGAGCATGAAAATCCTTTAGAGAAACTATACAGGCTCCATGTAAGGATTTATACCATTGTCTAGCATCTCCTTCCAGAGAAATCATGAAAATTTTCATAAGCACATCTTTATGATAAATACCCAGTCGAAACATGCAAGCATGAAAATATATTAAATGTTGTGTGGGATACTCATCCTTTTCTTCTCTAAATCTAGGAAGACAATCTGCCCAATCTTCCGTATTAGGCATGTTATTAGGATAACCAAGTATATTTGAAAAATTAAATGGAGCATACTTTGCAACTATCTGAGCAACGAATGAACTTGACATCCTGAAATCAATGGATTCACTAATGAATCATATGGATTCTTCAGACCATGGAGTCACCAGGTGAAGGATAATTAAAGAGCCTATGAGTGTTTGATTATGTTCACCAACAGAAATTAGATTCGTTCAACGTTGTAATCCTAGGGAAGATAAGTCTTTCAAATCCGTTCCCCGACAATGACGCCAAAAATATGTTGTTCCTGAGATTGTTCTAGGCTAAAAAAACAATGTCAAGGCATCTCACAGAAATAATTCATTTAATTACAAGACTTTTATGCCCTAGTTTTAAATATGAGATTTCAATCAATAATTAACAAAAATAAAGAGGCACGATCTCATTAATTAAGTTCTTTCAAAAGTTCAATAGTATGAAGGGCAGATTGAGTCAATTGAGTGTAGCTTGTATGGTTGCGAGGAATGATTGTTATCCTCCCCACCTAGGTTCAATTCTTACAATGACATGAATAAAAATCTCATAATGAGTGTTGGTACAGGGGCAGACCCAGGGTTCAACGCTAAAGAGCGCACCAACAAAGCCCTAACTACCAACCCTTTTGGAAACACCTGCGAAGCATATGAAGTCTCACCCGAGGTAGAGGCAGGGGTGGTTGCAGGACTCAAGTGTCTGCAACCTTAGCTGGGACACAGATCTGTGATTATATTGTTTACAAAGCACTTAGCACCGATAGATTATCAATATTCAACCATTACTCTACTTCGCAGATAGCACAGAGCATCGCAACATTCACTTAGGTCTAAGGTATTTCAACATTTAGCCATAGTAAAACAGATTAGATCTAGTAGATCAACACTAAGCACATTCATACATGTCTAATAAGCACAAAGCATAAGCAAATCTATCTAAACATGTCCAAGAACTTAACAAAAGAAGGGATAAACACATTAAGTCGAAGCACAAATCATAACACACAGTATTTACGTGGTTCACCCCCACCCTGGGGCTACGTCCACCAACTATTCTTCTTTATTGTCTTCAGTCAAATAGGTTACAAGCACAAAGTCACCAAAACCCTACTCCGCATAGGACAGGAGATCTGTGCACCTCGCTAGATCCTCCTTCCCCGAGCATCTGAGCACCCAGTCTCTTACAAACACTCACACTTAACACTGCAAGTTCAACAGTATGCACAGAGCCTACTCAATCACATAGATCACTTGCACATAGCAATATTTACCATCACATAGATGTACTCTA
>JASDQU010437143.1:67722-78128 GCA_032191745.1 Picea mariana | reverse complement strand
AGTGGTATTTGAAGTTTGACAGGTTTATGATAGAACAGGGTTATAGTAGATGTCATTCTGATCACTGTGTTTATTTTAAAAAGCTAGAAAATGGAAGCTTTATTATCTTGCTATTGTATGTAGATGACATGCTTGTTGCAGGGTCTAATATGCAGGATATAAATGTGCTCAAGAAAAAATTAGCCAATTCATTTGCGATGAAAGATTTGGGTGCTGCAAAGAAAATCCTTGGGATGAGAATAACAAGAGAAAGAAAAAATTGCAAATTGACATTGTCTCAAGGTGAGTACACAGAGAAGGTGTTGGAGAGGTTTAGAATGCAGAATGCAAAACTAGTTAGTACACCTTTGGCCAGCCATTTCAAATTAACTAAGGAAATGTGTCCCAAGACACAGTAGGAGATAGAATACATGTCCAGGGTCCCTTATTCATCAGCAGTTGGCAGCTTGATGTATGCAATGGTTTCCACAAGACGAGATATTGCACATGCAGTGGGAGTTGTGAGCAGGTATATGAACAATCCAGGTAAAGAACATTGGGAGGCAGTAAAGTGGNATAAAGACAGCAGGAGGAGCACCACAGGGTATGTTTTTACTATAGGTGGAATAACAGTAAGTTGGATTTCGAAACTGCAAAAGGTTGTTGCACTTTCAACAACAGAGGTAGAGTATGTTGCTGCTACAGAGGCTAGTAAATAGATGATTTGGTTACAGAGGTTTATGGAGGAATTGGGAAAGAAGCAGGAGAACAGTAGGTTGTAATGTGACAATCAGAGTGCCATTCACCTTGCAAAGAAATCAGCCTTCCATTCGAAGACTAAGCATATACAATTGAGGTACCACTTTATACGATCTGCCTTGGAAGATGGACATTTGAAGTTGGAAAAGATACACACTAACCAGAAACCTGCAGACATGTTAACAAAGAGAGTAACCAGGGAGAAACTGAGTTCCTGCTTAGTTTCAGTTTGTCTTCAAGAATGAAGATGAAGATGAGAAATTTGCCAGGTCCAAGAAGGTTCAGAGTCCAACATATACAACAGCGATGGAGTTGTTGAGATTAGTCTCCAAGTGGGAGATTGTTGGTTGTGGAGCTTGATTATCTTCATGATTCAGAGGTCTTTTACTTTCAACCGTGTTTATACCCCATGAAGTATTTACACCCTAGAAGTATGTACACTCTTCCATGCGGGGAAGAGTAGAGGGGGGGTACCCCCTCTGCGGGGTCCGGGGGGGCTATCCTCCTGGCTGGGGGGTCTGGGGGCAAGCAAGCCCCCATCAAGGGTTCGGGGGCGAAGCCCCCAAAGGAAAAATTGCCTTGTAAATGTATATTGTAATTTCATTGTAAATCTGGACCGTTCATTATAAGGTTGCAGATCTAACGGTAGAGATTATGTTAGGGTTTTTTGCCCTAGAAGGCAACCCTCTTTTATGAGGGAAATGTATTGCGACTATGGTTGATGGTGAATATTATATTCTGAGATAGGAGACTGTGAGAGAAAGAAGAGGAAGTTATAGCGGGTTTGTTGTAGGTTGTATCCCTTCATATGCTAGATAATAATAAAGGAAGGACCTGGAAATTTCTCTGGTGGATGTAGCCCACACTGGGTGAACCCCGTAAATCTGTGTCTCTATTGTATTGTGTATCTTTTATGTTTTGTTTCCGCATTTGTTTTATTTAATTGCTACACGGTCTTGTTTTTCTAACACATGCCTCCCCACTAAGACCTTTTGGTCCTCCAAAAGGATACTAACCAATAATCAAGTGCGGGATAGGACACCCCACTTGTTCTCTATATTTAAACTTTGTCCTGTGCACCTGTCTCATCAAGATCAATTGTAAAACAATCATGATAACTGACAACATATTGTTAGCCACTTGTACTCTGTCACATCTTACTGAAGCCACTATCATCCATGTTGACAACATTAACAATGATAACATTAGAAATGTGACTGCAAAGGAGCTAATATGTTTGTAGTACTTGCACGACATTAGCTTATCTTGAAGCAAAGTATGATTGGAATTCCATTCTACAATCATCTCATGTTCTTGCTTTATATGAATTATTTGATTTGGCACAATTATAGGTGTGTTGGTCGCATGATCTGCCTTCCTTAATTGTTCCATTGTTTGAAGAGATTGATTTGCTTTTAAATGATGAGCATGTACAACATATTCATTGCCTTCTTTGATTAAGTGATATTGATTGTGTTCCCCGTAGAAGATTGCTTTGTGATCATACAAATAAGGATTGCCTAAGACCATTCCACATTCATTGAGTGGCACCACATCACATGTTACCTCATCCACAAACTTTGATGAAATTGCAAACTTTAAAGTGCATTGCTTTGTTATGTCCAATTTATGATTGTTTCTTATCCATTTAAGTGAGTAAGGTTTATGATGCATCTGAGTGTTTAATCCCAATTGTTTAACCACTTCCTCTGAAATCAAGTTAGATTGAGATCCACTATCTATCAATGTGTAGAACTTAGTATGCTTCATTATGACCCTTGTGTGAAACAATTTACTTCTAGAATCATATCCATCACCAATTTTACCTGTCAAACCAACCGCTGTGATTTTAGATTCATCACCCGAATCCGATCCCAAGTTTGTTGGCCATGATGCTGTTGCAACTTTTTCCCTCCCTTTCCTCTCTTTGAACCATTTCGGTCTCTTCTCGGGATGCAATTGCCAAGAATGGTCCTTGTTATCCCCACTTTTAGGGATAACTAGGAGATTGTGTATCGAGGCCCACATGTCCTAGACATGGAGTACCGAGAGCTAAATCGACTTAGGCATGGCCCTGAGGGCCCATATTTTCTCTCTTTCAACGCCTCTACTTTGCCAACAGCAACAACATCAATCACCATCGTCTTGGTCTTGTATCAGAGATGGTTCTTGCTCCATGAGGTAATGAGTCCGGGTATCATGGTATGTGTCACTCTGATCCTGAAAACCTTTGAATATGTGCATTCAATTCCTTTTATTTATAACAAATGATTGGATCTTATACTTGCCCACTTGACCATGTTTTGGGGGAATGACACGATGCCCTAGTAAGCCTATGCCCGTAGGTTTTGGTTTTCCACTGGGGGGATTTATGAAGGGTCATCGTCTGCTCCTGTCATAAAACCACTTTTTCATCTTGCTTCTTGCTCACATTACACTTGTCCGGGCACTAGGTTGACCTGCCATTTGAGGATTTCACCTTACCTCGTGGGAAGAAGGGGCTAAAGGCCCATAAGGTAAAATCAAGCTGACAAAAGATAAAAGCCTAAGAATGAAACCTCGAGATGCTTCACCCAGGGATCCCAAGAAAGCAGTAAAAGGCTTCTTAGCAAGAAACAAGAGGGACCCATAAAAATAATAAAACAAGACCTAGTCAGAGGATAGGGGGTCTCATCACGAGCCAGCCTATCAAGTCCATGGGAACCTAGCAGTATGACACTACCACAAACTGGTTACCACACCAGGGTAGTGACTCTTGGTTGCATGGCCAAGAGAAAGGGGGTCTCATCACGAGCCAACCTTCTCATTTCTGTGAAAGTACTTTTGGGTAACACTGCCACCACTGGTCACCACGCCAGGGCAGTGTCCCCTGATTAGCTTCTTGAAGAAAAAACAATAAGAATAAAGAATAAAAGGCATGAATTGGGCTTGGAAAAAATTGCATCTATGATAGGTGCAACTCGCCTTCTACAAAGGCGCCCATAGGTAAAACTTTGCATTCCCCTGCTTCCACTGCACCCATTGTCAGGACATCCCTTATCCACATCACCCACTTACATGGCTTAAATGAAGTCTTTTCTAGGAACTTTCCTTTTCCAGTGGACACTAGCCCAATCAGACGCCTTGTCACTTTCCCCAAACTCGTATTGCATACTTGTATAATGTCTTTGAGCTTTTAACTGGGATAATAGGGGTTTTATGCACATGTTTAATAATATTGATGATGAGATGTGATTGACATTGCTATGATCCCTATGACTTATGAGCCCCTGAAGGGCGTAACTGTTGATGTGCAGGATCATGCTCGACGAACAGGTACCATGTTGGATAGGTACACATGGGGAGATGATCAGTTAGGACCTCCATAGGGCTGAAGAGCCCACCCGATGGATGTTGAGACACGAGCATGGGGGAGGGATAAGACATAGGGGTTTAAACAGGAGAGAAGGAGGATGTCTTGCAGAGGCACCCCGAAAGAGCTTGACCTAGGGGGGTTGTGCCCTTTTCAGTGGAACGTTGGCCTTGGAAGGCCTAGAACATCGCCCATGAGATTCGTGACATCATCCTTGATTCATGGACGCTTTGGCAGATGGACAGGGCAGTTTGGCACGTGTGGTAGCTTGGAGAAGACCAAGGAGGGCTAACGTTTTGCTCTTGGAGGTTGCATTTTCCCTAGAAGGGGCTAACGTCACCCTAGCAATGGGATGACGTCTCTCTTTTGCTTGATTAGGGTTTTATTTTTAGCATTTAATGTAAAACAATATGGTTTTAGTATTTTGGCCTTGTCGGCCTTTTTTACGACCTAAAAAGTAAAATTAGGTCATGGTACTGTATAAATTGAGGGTTTTTACCTTCATTTTTTCATCATCTTTGAATCACTCATTAGTGAGGTCTGAAATTTACACCACTCTTGGAGTTCTTGGCTGAAATTGGGAGGCGCACTTGTTGAAGGAAGATTTTTTGGACTTATATTGGTATTTCTCTTGGTGGAAGGTGTTACAACTAGGGTTTGCTATGTCATTTCTTGGTTAAACGTAAGTAAATTTATGCAAAACTTCTTAATTGAATGGTTGTAGTGTTATTTCTTGCATCTATTGTTATAATTTGCTAAATAAACCCCAGGTGACAAGCACACATTGAAGGTCCTTGTCTCATGTCCCCATCAAGGTTTTGAGCCATTTGTTGAAGAGGATAGAGCCTTGCCTTACCAACACTCCATCCCTCTTCTTCCTGCTAGCCATTTTCTTATTTGTTGAGTTAAGAAGGAGAAAATGCATCAAGGCCTAGTTCCCCTACACCTTGGTGAGCCGATTTTCCCCAGGGTTTGCTTGGTAAATCCTTGCCATAACAACACGTTACCTGCAAAACCTCTTGTGTTAGTTTTATGCAAACTTTTGAGCTAGCCGTTTTTCCATTAAGCTAAGGAAGGAGGAGAGAGCAATGAGGCCTAGTTCCCCTACACCGAAGTGAGCCTCCCTCCCATAGGCTTTCATCCTTGAGGCCTTGCCATAACAACACCTCAAGGTTTAACCCTCTTGTCCTTAGTTTTACACTTTCACTTGATCCTTCAACTTTTGTGTCCTTTCCTTTTAACTCCATCTACCCTGATAAGGCACTGATCTAAGGCCTCCTTTTTCTTGTATCACCCCTACGAACCCTGTTCCTGTTGGAACCTCTCCCAAATGGTCTTGCCAAGAAACCTTTGGTTGTTTTGACTCAAGTAATATCCAAGGTGGATTACATGACCTACCTAAAGGTGTCGAGTCTTGGCTACCAAGCTTCTCAGGAAAGGGGGGTCTTCTGGTAACCCACATTGGACCCAGTTTTGTGAAATTTTTGAGTTTCATAAAACCGGTTAGGAGCACCTTGATGTCTTTATGAGGACTTTTTCAAGCTATCTCATTGAGGAATCCAAGACTTGGATCGATTCTTACCCAAAAGGAAGCATAAAAAACCATGAAGAACAAGAAAGGGCCTTTAAAATAAGGTGGTGCAATCAAGAAAACACACAACCCTTATACTCTCAATAGATTGATATTTGCAAAGGTTCCAGCGAGGGCATTAGGGATTTCAATGATAGATTCAATCTTCTCTTTAAAAATCTCTGACCTAACCTGAACTCAGAGGAAACTATCCTCCGACACTACTTGAACTCATTAGAAGCAATCTTGTAGTTTACCCTCAAGGACCTGTCACCCTCGACCCTAGAAGAAGCACAAGATTATACCTACCAAATTGAGAGGAACCTTGAGTTCGAAGACTATATCCAGCAGGTTAGCCTCTCACACAATAACAACCCTTATGAATCTAGTGGTGGAGACATCACAACTGAACTTAAGCTCCCAGAAATCCTTGAAGTGAGACCTATGCCCCCCAAAAGGAAATTGAGCTCTTCTTATACCAACACTCAGTATGTTCCTCTTGGGGAACCTCCCACGGGAGTAGAACCATCTCAAGATATCTTCCCACACCAGAGTGGAGGATTTGAAGCCTCCTCGCCACGAACATATGAGCATGACCTTCTTGAAGAGGTTCCTATTTTTGTCCACCAAGTAGATAACCTTAGATCAAAATATGGCGAGGTCACACCTTTCTATGTCAATCTCCAGGTCARTAAATCCCTCCTCCATAATTGTGTTTTTCACCCAAATGCTACAACCAACATCATGACCGAGGAAACTATGCACCAGATGGGCCTAAGCCTTTCACAACCAAATGCCCAAGGGGGTTTTGCAAAAGGACTTATTAAGGATATAKAGGTTGCCTTCGACTCTTGCCCTAGTGCTCCTTTTTATATATAAGTGATTGTGGTAGATGCCCTAAACAATTGGGGTATCATTTTCCACAAGGACCTCATAAAGCACTTAGGTGGAAGTTTTCAAGACCAAGAGTCCAAAGTAGTCATCCCTCACCCTGAACGAGGATTCTTCACCCTCCACAGAGAACCCCTTGTAGGGTCCTTATTTGAAACCCTTGATGAGTCAAGCAATCAACTCCTATGTATTAACAATGACATCGATAATTGGTTCATCCAAGGAGGAAGTTCAGGGATCGACACTATCAAAACACATGAAGGAATTTGGACCCTACAGTTTGATGCATCTCACTTAAGTTCTAGATCAGGTGCTGGAATTATATTGACAACCCCTTCCCTTGAGGCCTTCTACTATTCTTATAGGCTAGAATACCATTGCATGAACAACATCGTTGAATATGAAGCTTTGATCTTAGGCCTCAACTTAGAAATCTACAAATGTGTCACGTACTTAAGGGTGAAAGGAGATTCATACATCATAGTATCACAGGTGTTGCTGAAATTTGCTACAAAGAATGGGAAGTTGAAGAAGTATCGAGACTTTGCACAATCCCTTTCAAAATCCTTCAAGATAGTTTCAATTGAAGCCATTCCTCAGGAAGAGAACTATGCGGCAGATGCCTTGGCCATCTCCGCTTCCACCCTACAACCTTGTTATGGTCTGCTTCGTGACCTATGCAAAATGGAAGTCCTCTTTAGACCTTCTATCCCCGATAACTTGGAGCATTGGCAAGTTTTTGAAGACGATGATCAAATTATCAGGTTTATGGAAAACAACATAGAATTCACCGATTCACAAATAAACTTTCTGGCTGATTCCATGAACTTGGAGGTTATAAACCTTCAAAACAACACCTTGCCCAAAGGCTGCATCCCTTTTGGAAAATCTCTTCGACAAACATGATGTTTTCAAAAGAAAAAAGCGTAGCAAACAAGCAGATGAAGCCCTAGAGTTTAATATCGGTACATAAATAGACCCAAGGATGGTTAAAATAGGAAAAGGGACCACTAAGAAAGAAAGGTTGGAAATACTAGCCATCAATAGAGAATTCAAAGACACTTTTTCATTGAACTATTATGAATTAAAAGCCTATAGGGGAGATGTCATCCAACATGCCATACCCATAGTAGAAGGAGCCAAACCTTTCCGACAAAAGCTAAGACATATCAACCCAAAGTTAGCAAGTCAAATACAAAAGTAGCTCCAAAAGATGGTTGATGCTGGTATCATAGCCCCCTTCAGATATTCTTCTTGGATGTCAAATTTGGTGGTTGTCCGAAAGAAAACTGGTCACATACGCCTATGTGTTGATTTCCGCAACATTAACCAGTTATCTTTGAAGGACAACTACCCCCTCTCGAACATGGAGCATCTACTTCAAAGGGTTACGGGGGCAGGGATGATGTCCATGCTGGATGGATTTTCTGGATACAACCAAGTCTTGCTCAAAAGGGAAGACCAGCTTAAAATAACATTTACTACGACATGGGGAACCTTTATGCACTTAAGACTATCGTTTGGTCTCATGAATGTCGATGCTACCTTCCAAAGAGAAACGAACTTTGCCTTTAGGGATCTTATACAAAAAATCATAGAGATTTACCAGGATGATATCATGGTTGTGTCAAAGGATAGGAAAGACCACCTTTCACACCTCAGGATTGTTTTTGAGCGATGTAGAAAGTATGGTATCTCTCTAAATCCCAAGAAGTCTATTTTTGGGATCGATGAGGGAAAAATTTTAGGTCATTTGGCTTCGAAAGGGGGGGTCTCCATAGACCCTAAAAGGGTCCAATCGATAAAATATGTCCATCCCCCAATAAACAAAAAGTCCTTACAATCCTTTTTCGGAAAGATCAATTTCATTCGAAGATTTGTCCCAAACTTTGCCGAAAGGATAAAACCCATGAGCGCTTTGCTAAAAAAGGATGTTTCCTTCATATGGGACGATAAAGCCATCAAATATTTCAAGGATATAAAAGATGCTATCTCCCAAGCCCTTGTCTTGATTAGTCCTCATTATGCACAAGATTTCATAATATTCTCGTTTGCCTCCCAGGATACCATAGTAGGTGTTTTAATGCAAAAGGACGCTCATGATTATGAACACCCCATAGCTTTTATGAGCAAAGTCCTTAGAGATTCATAATTGAATTACTCCATTACTGAAAAGCAAGCGTATGCCTTGGTGAAGTCCCTCAAGAACTTTAGAAACTACATTGGCTACAATAAAATTAAGGCTTATGTCCCATACCCGACAGTAAAAGATGTTCTATCTCAACAAGATTGCATGGGTACTAGGGGAAAGTGGGTTTCCAAAGTCCAAGAATATGACTTAGAAATAAAACCCACCAAAATAATAAAGGGACAAGGTTTGGCCTAGATGCTAAGCGAGAGAAACCAAGAAGCCATATAGATGGGGGAGAGTGAAGAAATAAATGTGGTGGTCAGTGAACTAGAGCATGATGAGTGGTACTCTGACATCGTCTATTACCTTAAGAACTTATCCTGCCCTAATCACCTAGTGGAATACAAGAGAAGGGCTTTGAGACTGAAGGTTATGAAATACTGCTTGACCGAATATGGCCTTGGTTGGAAAAATCCTGATGGGGTGCTCCTTAGATGTGTTAACCAAGAAGAAGCAAAGAAATTATTGGAGGAATTACACTTCGGATACTATGGTGGGAATTTTGCAGCTCGTACTACTGCCCACAAGATCCTGAGGGGTGGGTATTATTGGCCAACACTCTTTTCTTATACTCACCGACATGTCTGATCTTGCCAGCCCTGCCAGTACTTCTCTAGTAAACCAAAATTCCCAGCACAACCTCTAAAACTTGTAGTAGTGGAAGCACCTTTTTAGCATTGGGGTTTAGATTTCATTGGGGAGTTTAAAGACAATTCAAGCAATGGCTACCGGTGGATCCTAACAACCACAGACTATTTTACTAGATGGGTTGAGTCTATCCTCACAAAGAAAGCCACCAAGGAAGTAGTCATGAACTTTTTGGAAGACCGGATCATAACTAGGTTCGGTGTCCCTTCCAAAATTACTACACACAATGCCAAAGCTTTTAGCTCACACACACTAGTAGAATTTTGCTTCAAAGATAGCATTGTCCTATCCCATTCCTCCAACTACTATCCACAAGGGAACAAATTAGCATAATCTAGCAATAAAAACCTTATGAATATTATTAAGAAGGTCGTGGGGGAAAATAAGAAATCTTGGGATAGCAAAATTAAGTATGCAGTGTGGGTAGATCGAATAACAACAAAGATCTCCACAGGAAAGACTCCTTTTGAGTTAGTATATGGACTAGAAGCAAAACTTCCAGTGAACCTCCAAATTTCCATCCTTCGTTTTGCCCAACAGTATGCTACAGATGGGGAAGCAATCCAAGGGCTAATCAACCAACTGATAGAGTTAGATGAATCTAGAAGAAACGCCCTTGGTCAAATTGAAAGAAACCAAGAGAAGATAAAGAACACTTTTGATGACAAAGCAAAGGAAAGAAGCTTCACTGAAGGAGATCTCGTACTGCTATGGGATAAAAGAAGGGAGAAACCTGGTATGCACAAAAAATTGGATAGTTTATGATAAGGTTCTTATAAAATCATGAGTCATGAAGGTACATACTCTTTCAACCTAGGCACCATGGAGGGAGATGCCCTGAGGCTGCTAGTGCAATCTTTACACATCAAGCGTTACTATCCACCAACAACATGATAGGTAAGTACATGTAAGTAGGAAGGCATTTTTGCATTCATTGTGCTATACCATCTGCATTGCATGATAGAGTAGTTTGCTTTCACATGCACACTTATGATTGTTTTATTTCAGTCTTATAT
>JASDQU010437143.1:32391-67707 GCA_032191745.1 Picea mariana | reverse complement strand
ATATATATATATATATATATATATATATATGTTGGGGCGGTATCACCACCCCAATCAATTACTAATGGTTTCTATTGAGATCAATCAGATAAACAAGTTATGCCAGAGATGCTGAGGTTCTCATGCGCTCTACGATGAGCAGATGTCCCCGAGTTGGAGCCAGATGTTATCCCCACTTTTAGGGATAACTAGGAGATTGTCTCGAGTCCCACAAGTCCTAGACATGGAGTACCGAGAGATAGATCGACTTAGGCATGGCCCTAGAGGGCCCATATTTTCTCTCTTTCAACGCCTCTACTTTGCCAGCAGCAGCAACATCCATCACCATCGACTTGGTCTTGTGTCAGAGATAGTTATTTCTCCATGAGGTAATGAGTCTGAGTATCATGGTGTGTGTCACTCTGATCCTCAAAACCTTTGAATATGTGCATTTAATTCCTTTTATTTCTAACAGATGCTTGGATCTTATACTTTTACCACTTGACCATGTTTAGGGGGAATAACTGGATGCCCTAGTAAGCCTGTGCCCATAGGTTTTGGTTTGCCACTGGGGGGATTTCTGAAGAGTCATCATCTGCTCCCATCATAGCGCCATTGGTTCATCTTGCTTCCCACTCATCTATCCCATTACACTTGTCTGGGCACTGGGTTGACCTATCATTTGAGGATTGCACCTTACCTCGTGGGAAGAAGGGGATAAAGGCCCAGAAGGTAAAAGAAAGCTGGAAAAAGATAAAAGCCTAAGAATAAAGCCTCAAGATGCTTCACCCAGGGATCCCCGAGAAAGCAGTAAAAGACTTCTCAACAAAAAACAAGAGGGACCCATAAAAATAATAAAACAAGACCTAGTCAGAGGATGGGGGATCTCATCACAGGCCAGCCTATTAGGTCCATGGGTACCTAGCAATATGACACTACCACCAGCTGGTTACCATGCCAGGGTAGTGACTCTTGGTTGCATGGCCAAGAGAAAGGGGGTCTCTGTTGATTGAGGTTGGTTGTCATTGATGTCAACCCTTGAAGAAAGCCCTGTAGCACAACGGTTGGGTAATGGACCCAAGATTGTTTCATGTAAAGATGAATCGTTATTGTTTTGTAATGGTTGATAATAAGTATAAATGGATGAACTCCAAAGTGGTCCCCTTATGGTGAAAGCCCTCACGGGAAGACGCTTTGCGGATTGAGTTATCCTAGAAGTATGGTTAGAGAACCCATGCTTATTTGTGGAATAATGAGATGAAATACAATGAATTTGTCAGTGAAACTATCCTAGATGGATAGTGTTTGTCATGCTATTTTCAGTGGTATGTGGAACGTCACATAACTCCTCACGGTTAGAGAGTTATGGCCATGAGAAGTTGGAGAACCCAGGTTTGGGTAATGGACCCAAGTTTGTTTGATGGATAACGGTATGAGTTTTGATATATTTTCAAGTAATACTATTCTATATGGAAAACACATGTCATTCCATTTCTGGTGGTATGTGGAACGTCACATAACTCCCCATGGTTTGAGAGTTATGGCCTTACGAAGTTGGAGGACCCTCATATGTCATCTAGAGGCCCCAAAAGGTCAAAGTAGTCAAAGTGGTTTAAGAGATTTTAAAAGGTAAATAATAAAGTGAAGTGATGAGTGTACTATAATTCAAAGTGAATATAAAATAAATTAATTCAATAATAAATTTAATGGAGAAATTAGAAGTGGGTTAACCCTAAAATAAGGAAAGTGGGCAAAGTGACCTAGAAGATGTTTTTAAGGAAGCTCTTTGGAGAGTATAAATAAGAGGCAAGGCTCTCTCATTTAAGACACACTTGAGAATATTGAATACCTATAGGTGTCTAAGGTAACCAAGGGATATCTAAGCCTAATTTATGAGGAAAATGAAGAAAAGAAGGCCGGAATTCAAGGAAGGATAAATTCTTTTGATGATGCTTTCTAAGGTATGTTTTTTTTTTTTTCAGGTCATCTCACCATTTTCACAATAACTTTTTTTGTAGAATGATTCAGACCGTGAAATTTCTAATCTATTGAGGAAACATATCTAAGTATCTGTGGTAACAAATTCAGCTTGTGAGTCATTGTATTTTTGGATTTACACTATGTGGAAAATAAGGTTTGTGGTTAGTCCTGAAACTAGTCAAAAACAAGTGTTTCGGGTAAAAATGTCATAAATTACTCATAAAAGATCCAAATTCAGTAAGACTAAATGTGTTTTTTAGAGTACAGTCTTTAGTATTTTGTGTAACAGTTTCAGATCAATTCAACAAATACTCCATGCGGGGAACACTCTACAAGGTCGCTCTCTAGAATACACCAGAATTCAGCAAGGTGTGCCATTTTTGTCATAACTCATTTTATGAGAGGTTCCAAGTAGTGACACTTGGAGGAATTGCATAAAACACACTAAAGAACATTGTGCATCAGTTTCAAATATTTATTCATTATAGGTACAAAGTTATGATTATTTCAAATTAGGATTGTTGACTAATCCAAAACTAGTCTTGTGAGACTAAAGAAACATTTGATGAAAATGCTAGTCTCTTGTTGTTAAAGTTAAGGAAGTTTTGCAGGTATGTGATCATATAGACTAGGTCTATTACAGAGTTACAAATCATATTTGGATGATGAAATTGATTAGGGCTATTGGTTGAGGTACAAGTTGGGTACATGCTTGAGACAAGTAGTTGATGAGTTGACACATACATAAGGTGTATAGTTGATGATGTTGGTACATATTGATGAGTCATAGTTGATGAGTACTTGACACATGATTGGTACATACTTGGTACATACTTGGTACATGGTTGGTTACACTTGTTTATGGTACAGGTTGATTACAGATTGTTTGGGACAGGTTGGTGCATGGTTGATGCACTTGTTTATGGTACAGGTTGATTACAGGTTGAGGTACAGGTTGATGCATGGTTTAGGTTTATTGGTACATGTTTATAGCGGTATATCTCATAGTGATAGTGTGACAGTGGTTCCATCATTCTACTTTTACTTCAGAGCGGTTGGACGGGTCAAGGATAGGTGGTTGTAGCCACCTTCCGGTTGTAGTCGGAGAACATAGAGGGTTGTAGCCTCCTTCTGGTTGTAGCCAGAGAATTGGGGAGTTGGATATTCCCTCAGGTTGTAGCCTGAGAAACTAGGGAGTTGGAGCCTCCTAGTTGCAGCTGGAAAACAAAGGAAGTCNTATTGGTACATGTTTATAGCGGTATATCTCATAGTGATAGTGTGACAGTGGTTCCATCATTCTACTTTTACTTCAGAGCGGTTGGACGGGTCAAGGATAGGTGGTTGTAGCCACCTTCCGGTTGTAGTCGGAGAACATAGGGGGTTGTAGCCTCCTTCTGGTTGTAGCCAGAGAATTGGGGAGTTGGATATTCCCTCAGGTTGTAGCCTGAGAAACTAGGGAGTTAGAGCCTCCTAGTTGCAGCTGGAAAACAAAGGAAGTCGGTGTTTTCAATGAATGTAATTCTTCAAGACATATAAGATAAAGCATTCCGTGGTTTTCTCCTGATTTGGGTTTCCATGTAAAACACTGGTGTACTGTGTATGTGTGTGATTGTTTATTTCTTATTGCTCATTATTGGATAATAATTCTGCATTGATATAACACTTGGATTATTTGGAGAAAAAATATTATAATTACGCTATTACTGATTCACCCCCCCTCTCCGTAATCCAACAATTGGTATCAGAGCAGGTTCCTTCAGAAATCAGTTTAACCACTGAAAGGTAGATCATGGAGAGTACCAACTCATATAAAAATGGAATACCACACTTTGATGGAGAGAAGTATGCTTTTTGGAGCATAAGGATGAAGACATATATACAACCATAGGGGCTTGAAATTTGGCAATCAATTATAGATGGATACACAGTACCAACAGTTCCACCAACAAATGACAAAGTAGTGAAACTTGGTTAGAATAATTCCAAAGCTACAAATGCACTTTTGAATGATCTCAGTGAAACAATATTCACCAAAGTTTCACATTGTAAATCCGCCAAAGAGATTTGGGACAAGCTTTGGAATATTTATGAAGGAGATACAAAAGTAAAAACAACAAAACTTCAAACTTATAGAGGCCAGTTCGAACAACTAAAAATGAAGGAAGATGAGAATATTGCAGCCTACTTATTAAGAGTTGACGAAACAATGAATGAAATCATAGGATTAGGAGAAGAAATCGAAGAATTTGTAATTGTTCAAAAGGTACTAAGATCTCTTCCTATGATATTCAACCCTAAGATATCAGCATTAGAAGAAAGATCGGATTTGAACTCAATAAGCATGGATGAACTGCATGGAATCTTCACAGCATATGAAATGAGAATTGAACAGGAAAATCTAGATGTAAGAGAAGCAACCTTCTAAGCATCCAAAAGATCAAAGCAAAAGAAAAAGGAACAAGAAGAATATAACAACAACAATGACGTCCCGAAAGATGATGAAGAAGTGGACAACTTCGTCAAAAGACTGAACAAGGGAACAAATGGTAGGTATAGAGGTAATCTTTCTTTAATTTGTTTTAATTGTGATGGTATTGGTCATTTTGCTAACAAATGTCCTCATAAAAAAAAGGAGAAATGATGAAGGTTACTCAAAAGGCAAACACACATATAAAGGCGAAAGAACTACAAAGAAAAATTTCAAGAAAAGCTTATGCATCAAAGAAGACATCTCATCATCAGATGAAGATGAAATCAATGATAGTGAGAGAGGAAGAGTTCTATTCATGGCAGTAAAAGATTCTGACAAAGAAGACTCCGAATAAGAATATGAAGAAGCCAAAGAAGGATATGAAGAAGTCAAAGATGAAATTGAAGAGGCAGAAATTGACTATTGAGAAGAATTAATGTGTGGCATAGAAGTTATCAGAAGAGAAAACAAGAAAAACAAGAAACTACAAGTAGAACTAGACAAGAAAAAGGACACTCGAGAACTAGAACAAATGATCACAAGATTGAAGGTTCAAATAGAAGAAGATAAAAGAATTAAAGAAGCACTCAAAGAAAAACTAGAAGAAAAGGACAAGATCATTGGAAACTTGGAAGAAAATATTGTCACACTAAGAAAGGATATTCAAAAGAAAAATATGCAGAATAGCTCAAAAGTTCTTGATGACATTATCAACAGTAAAGAATCTCATCTTAACAAGTCTGGACTTGGATACAATCAGACAAAAAACGGAGCAAGCTCCAAAACAACAGAGCAAGAAGCAAATCCAAAAAGCTATGCTGAAACAATCAAAGGGGATAGGAAGATGTACAAGGAAGATTACAAGGACACTCCTACATCAAGAAGATTCGGATTTCAGAATCAACAACAAACAGATAGGCCTCAAGAAGAAGAATGATTCATAAGAGCACCTTCTTTCAGAAGATCTTCAACTCCCAGGTATCAAACTATATTTTTTGGTTTATGTTATGCATGTAATAATTTTGGACATAAAGCTGTGAATTGCAGAGCTAACAACTGAAACAATAACAATTTTTAGAGTCGTACACAAAGGGTTTACTCAAGAAGACCTAGTGAAACACAAAGAAGAAGTTACAATAGATTTGAATCTTTGAGCACTGAAATGGAATGTTGCAAATGTAACAATTTTGGACATGTGGCCAAAAATTGCAGAATGACAGTCCCTCCTAAAGAACCTTAACAGAATAACAACAATCACGAACAAGAACCTTAGAAAACGACATGTATAAGAAAGCAAGATCAATATAGCAATGAAGAATGCACAGTCGCTCTACAAGCTAAGCAGAAGAAACACGATTGGTATGTTGACAGTGGGTGTTCAAAACACATGACAGGTGATGGAGACAAATTTCTTACATTGTGAAAGGAAAGAAATGGATCAATCTCCTTCAGAAATGATAATTCAGCCAAAATCATTGGAGAAGGCACAATTTGAATTGAGAACAAGAATAAAAAGACACAAAATGTTCTATTGGTAGAAGATATGAAACATAATCTTCTAAGTGTGAGTCAAATGTGTGACCAAGGTCATAAAGTTACTTTCAATTCACAAAAGTGTCAGATAAGAAGAGAAGGTCACGGAAATTGGTCGGTAGAGCTGGAAGAACTTCAAACAACATATATGTGTTAAGTGAAATTGGAAATGAAAAGTGTTGTTTAAGAAAGGAAGATGAAATTTGGCTATGGCACAGAAGAATGGACCACATGCATTTTGATAACCTTGTCAAAGTTAGCAAAAGAGAAGCAGTAAGAGAAATGCCCCAGATCACGAAACCAACCATCACTTTATGCAAGCATTGTTAACAAGGAAAGAAAACAAAGACCAGGTTCAAATCAAAGGAATATTCAACAACAAGACCACTGGAAATTGTGCATACTGATCTAGTTGGACCAACTACAACAAAGAGCTTAAAAGGTGAGAGATACTTTATGTTATTAGTTGATGATTATACAAGAATGACTGCAGTTTGCTTTCTCAAGAACAAGTCAGAAGCTTTTGAAAACTTCAAGATCTACAAGGAAATGGTTGAAAATGAGATGGATTCAAGAATTAAATGCTTGAGATATGATAATGGATGAGAGTCCACTTCAAAAGAATTTATGGACTACTGCAGCAGTAATGGAATAAAAAAGCAATTCTCCGTTGCTAGGACACCTCAACAGAATGGAGTTGTTGAAAGAAAGAACAAGACAGTACAGGAAATGGCTTGAACAATGCTAATGGATTCCAAATTGACAGATATATTTTGGACACAGGCAATGCATACAACAGTTCACATTCAAAAGAGAGTAATGCTAAAAAACAACATTGATAAAACTTCCTACGAGCTATGGAAAGGAAGACCAACAAATGTGAAGCAGTTTAGAGTTTTTGGAAGCAAATGCTACATCAAAAGAGAAGATGGCAGAATGGGAAAGTTTGACTCTCGTGTGGACAAAGGAGTACTTGTTGGTTACTCAAGTACAAGGAAAGCATACAAGTGTTACAATCTAAGATTGAAAAATTTTGTGGAAATCATCAACGTAACAATTGATGAAACAAGCAGACTAGAATCAAAGGAAGAAGAAAACAAATCAATGGAACAACTTTTTTAAGAAGAAGATGCAGAAGATGAAGTAGAAGAGGAAGATGAAGAGAATTCGACAGAAATAGAAGAGCAATTTCAACAAGTATCTCCAAAGACACCTAACAAACGAGTACAGAAGAATCATCCTTCAAATAAGATTATTGGAAACAAAGATGCAGGAGTTGAGACTAGAAGAAAAATCCGTTCACCAGAACAAACACATCTAGCACTCTTATCTACAATTGAACCAAACTATTTTGAAGAGGCCAACACGGATGAATTTTGGAATAAGGCCATGAATGAAGAATTAGATCAAATAGAGAAAAATGACACTTGGGAACTGGTTCCAAGACCAAAGAATAAGAATGTGATCGACACCAAATGGGTTTTTAGGAATAAATTAAATGAAGATGGACAAGTTACAAGGAACGAAGCTAGATTTGTGTATAAAGGATATGCACAGATTGAAGGAATCGACTTTGAAGAGACATTTGCCCTAGTTTCCAGAATGGAAGCAATCCGGTTGCTTTTAGCCTATGCATGCTCCAAAAATGTTAAAGTATATCAGATGGATGTAAAATCAACTTTTCTGAATGGGGAACTTGAAGAAGAAGTCTACATTGAACAACCAGAAGGATTTCAGTTGTCAGAGAACGCAGATTATGTGTGTAAATTAAAGAAGGTCTTGTATGGTCTAAAACAGGCTCTTAGAGTATGGTACTCTAGACTGGATAAGTATCTGCAGCAAGCAGGGTTCATAAAAGGAAGTGCAGCCAACAACCTCTACATCAAGGTAAGTGAAGGTAATATTTTATTAATTGAAGTTTATGTTGATGATATTATTTTTGGTAGTGATGATGACAGGTTAAGCCATAAATTTGCAAAAGATATGCATAATGAATTTGAAATGTCATTACTTGGAGAACTATCCTTCTTTTTGGGACTTCAGATATGTCAAAGCAACCAAAGAATTTTTATTTCTCAAACCAAGTATATCAGAGAAATGCTAAAGAGGTTCAGAATGGAAGATTGCAAACCAGTTATCACTCCCATGCAAACCAATTGCAAGTTGAGCAAAGATGATGATTTGAAGTCTACAGATCAGAGGCAATATAGGTCAATGATTGACAACCTACTATATGTGACAACAACCAAACTAGATGTAATGCAGGTAGTTGGACAGGTGGCAGGATTTCAAGCAACACCAAAGGAGTCACATGTGTTAGCAGTGAAGAGGATTTTCAGATATCTCAAAGGAACAAAAGAGTTTTGATTATGGTATCCAAAAGGAAAGGATCTATCACTTATTGCCTACACAGATGCAGATTGGGCAGGTTGTATTGATGATCGATGAAGCACCAGTGGAGCAGCGTTCTACTTGGGTGAGTGTTTAGTATCATGTCTAAGTAATAAACAATTATCAATATCTTTATCTACAACTGAGGTAGAGTATATTTCAACAACATCATGTTGTACATAGGTTCTTTGAATGAAACAAACTCTGACAGATATATAGGTTGAGTATGATGAGCCCATTCCAGTCTATTGTGATAATACAAGCACCATCAGTATCTCGAAGAACCCGATGATGCACTCCAAGACGAAACACATTCCAATAAAGTATCACTTTCTACAGGAGCAGGTTGCAGAAAAGAACATCAGAGTTGAGTATGTGGGCACAAAAGAACAAATGGCAGACATCTTCACAAAACCACTTCCACATGAATCCTTTGAATATCTTCGCCAGAGACTTGGAGTTATTTCTACTCCAAAATGAATGCTTTTTGAATGCTTATCTTATATGTCTTAGATTTACATGAAGAAGCACCATAAGAGGACAGTTCAGTCAGGGGGAGCAACCCTAGATGGAAAGATACCTTTGCCATTGATGACAAAGGGGGAGAGATTTATCAGATGCAGAGGACAAAGGCATGGTTCCAGGGGGAGCATGAGTGATATGATTTCAGTATTGCTTCAGAGTGTTGCCATCAATGCCAAAGGGGGAGATTGTTGATTAAGGTTGGTTTCCATTGATGTCAACCCTTGAAGAAAGCCCCGTAGCACAAAGGTTGGGTAATGGACCCAATATTGTTTGATGTAAAGATGACTTGTTATTGTCTTTTCATGGTTGATAATAAGTAGAAATGGATGAACTCCAAAGTGGTCCCCTTATGGTGAAATCCCTCATGGGAAGACACTTTGCAGATTGACTTATCCTAGAAGTATGGTTAGAGAACCCATGCTTATTTCTGGAATAGTGAGATGAAAGCCAGTGAATTTGTCAGTGAAACTATCCTAGATGGATAGTGATTTTCATTCTATTTCCGGTGGTATGTGGAACGTCACATAACTCCTCACGGTTAGAGATTTATGGCCATGAGAAGTTGGAGAACCCAGATTTGGGTAATGGACCCTAGTTTGTTTGATGGATAATTGTATGAGGTTTGATATATTTTCAGGTAATACTATTCTATATAGATAGTACATGTCATTCCATTTTTGGTGGTATGTGGAACGTCACATAAGTCCTCATGGTTTTAGAGTTATGGCCTTACAAAGTTGGAGGACTCTCATATGTCATCTAGAACCCCCAAAAGGTCAAAGTAGTCAAAGTGGTTTAAGAGATTTTAAAAGGTAAATAATAAAGTGAAGTGATGAGTGTACTATAATTCAAAGTGAATACAAAATAAATTAATTCAATAATAAATTTAATGGATAAATTAGAAGTGGGTTAACCCTAAAATAAGGAAAGTGGGCAAAGTGACCTAAAAGATGTTTTTAAAGAAGCTATTTGGAGAGTATAAATAAGAGGCAAGGCTCTCTCATTTAAGAAACACTTGAGAATATTGAATACCTATAGGTTTCCTAGGTAACCAAAGGATATCTAAGACGGATTTATGAATTAATGCCATCTTAGACGGATATAAATTAAGATGGATATAAATTAATGCCATCTTAGATATCTAAGACGGATATCTAAGACGGATATCTAAGACGGATATCCATATATAAATTAATGCCATCTTAGATATCCGTCTTAGTGAATTTATATTTAATGCCATCTTAGTGAATTAATGCCATCTTAGATATCTAAGACGGATAAATTCTTCATAACAGATCCAAATTCTGTAAGACCAAATGTGTTGGTTAGAATACAGTCTGTAGTATTTTTTGTAACAATTTTAGATCAATTCAACAAATATTTCATGCGGGGCACGCTCTACAAATTCACTCTCTAGAATACGCCACAATTCAACAAGGTGTGCCATTTTTTCCATAACTCCTTTTCTGAGAGGTTCCAAGTAGTGACACATGGACGAATTGCATAAAACACACTTAAGAACATTTTATATCAGTTTAAGATATTTATTCATTACAGGTACAAAGTTATGATTATTTCAAATTAGGGTTGTTGACTAATCCAAAACTAGTCTTGTGAGACTAAAGAAACGTTTGATGAAAATGCTAGTCTCTTGTTGTTAAAGTTAAGGATGGTTTGCAGGTATGTGATCATATACACCAGGTTTATTACAGAGTTAGAATTTTTTTTTTAATGATGAAATTGATGAGGGCTTTTGGTTGAGGTACAAGTTGGGTACATGCTTGAGACAAGTAGTCGATGAGTTGGCACATACATGAGGTGTATAGTTGATGATGTTGGTGCATATTAATAAGTCATAGTTGATGAGTACTTGACACATGATTGGTACATACTTGGTACATGGTTGGTTTCACTTGTTTATGGTACGGGTTGATTACAGATTTTTTGGTACAGGTTGGTGCATGGTTGATGCACTTGTTTATGGTATAGGTTGATTACAGGTTGAGGTACAGGTTGATGCATGTTTCAAGTTTATTGGTACATGTTTACAACACTATATCTCATAGTGATAGTGTGACAGTGGTTCCATAATTCTACTTTTACTTCAGGGCAGTTGGACGGTGCAAGGACAGGTGGCCGGAATTCAAGGAAGGATAAATTCTTTTGATGATGCTTTCTAAGGTATGTTTTTTTTGAGGACATCTCACCATTTTTGCAATAATTTTTTTTCTAGAATGATTCAGATCATGAAATTGCTATGCCATTGAGGAAACATATCCAAGTATATGTGGTAAAAAATTCATCTTGTGAAGCATTGAATTTTGGAGTTACACTACGTGGAAAATAGGGTTTGTGGCTAGTCCTAAAACCAGTCAAATACAGGTGTTTCGGGTAAAAACGTCATAACTTCTTCATAACAGATCCAAATTTAGTAAGACCAAATGTGTTGGTTAGAGTATAGTCTTTAGTATTCTGTGTAATAGTTTTAGATTAGTTCAACAAATATTCCGTGTGGGCACGCTCTACAAGGTCGCTCTCTAGAATACGCCAGAATTCAACAAGGTGTGCCACTTTTACCATAACTCATTTTCTGAGAGGTTCCAAGTAGTGACACCTGGAGGAATTACATTAAACACACTGAAGAACATTTTTTATCAGTTTCATATCTTTATTCATTACAGGTACAAACTTATGATTATTTCAAATTAGGGTTGTTGACTAATCCAAAACTAGTCTTGTGAGACTAAAGAAACGTTTGATGGAAATGCTAGTCTCTTTTTGTTAAAGTTAAGGAAGGTTTGCAGGTATGTGATCATATGCATTAGGTCTATTATAGAGTTACAATTTTTTTTTAATGATGAAATTGATGAGGGCTTTTGGTTGAGGTGCAAGTTGGGTACATGCTTGAGACAAGTAGTTGATGAGTTGGCACATACATGAGGTGTATTGTTGATGATGTTGGTACATATTGATGAGTCATAGTTGATGAGTACTTGACACATGATTGGTACATACTTGGTACATGGTTGGTTGCACTTGTTTATGGTACAGGTTGATTACAGATTGTTTGGTACAGGTTGGTGCATGGTTGATGCACTTGTTTATGGTACAGGTTGATTACAGGTTGAGGTACATGTTTGATGCATGGTTAAATTTTATTGGTACATGTTTACTGTGGTATATATCACATTAATAGTGTGACAATGGTTCCATCATTCTATTTTTACTTCAGGGCGGTTGGACGGGGCAAGGATAGGTGGTTGTAGCCGAAGAACATAGGGGGTTGTAGCCTCCTTCTGGTTGTAGCCAGAGAATTGGGGAGTTGGATATTCCCCCAGGTTGTAGCCTGAGAAACTAGGGGGTTGGAGCCTCCTTCCAGTTGCAGCTGGAAAACAAAGGAAGTTGGTGCTTCCAATGAATGTAATTCTTCAAGACATATAAGATAAAGCATTCCGTGGTTTTCTCCTGATTTGGGTTTCCACGTAAAACAATGGTGTATTATGTATGTGTGTGATTGTTCATTTCTTATTGCTCATTATTGGACAATAATTCTACATTGATATAACACTTGGATTATTTGGAGAAAAATGATTATAATTACCCTATTACTGATTCACCCCCGTCTCAGTAATCCAACAGTCTCATCATGAGCCAACCTTCTCATTTCTGTGAAAGTACTTGTGGGTAACGATGCCACCACTGGTCACCACGCCAGGGTAGTGTCCCCTGATTAGCTTCTTGAAGAAAAAGAAATAAGAATAAAGAATAAAAGGCATGAATTGGGCTTGAAAAAAATTGCATCCAAGACAGGTGCAACTCGCCTTCTACAAAGGCACCCATAGGTAAAACTTTGCATTCCCCTGCTTCCACTGCACCCATTGTCAGGACATCCCTTATCCACATCACCCACTTACATGGCTTAAATGAAGTCTTTTCCAAGAACTTTCCTTTTCCACTGGACACTAGCCCAATAGGACGCCTTGTCACTTTCCCCAAACTTGTATTATAGGCTTGTATAATGTCTTTGAGCTTTTAACTAGGATAATAGGGGTTTTAATCACAAGTTTAATAATATCGATGATGAGATGTGATTGATATTTCTATGATCCCTGTGACTTATGAGCCCCTGAAGGGCGTAACTATTGATGTGCAGGATCATGCCCAACAGACAGGTACCATGTTGGACAGGAACACATGGGGAGATGATCAATTCAGACCTCCATGGGGCCAAAGATCCCACTTGATGGATGTTGAGACCCCAACAGGGAGGTGAGATAGGACATAAGGGTTTGCACAGGAGAGAAGGAGGACATTTTGCAGAGGCACCCCGACAGAGCTTGACCTAGGGGGGTTGTGCCCTTTTCAATGGAACATTGGCCTTGGAAGGCCTAGGATGTCACCCATGAGATCCATGATGTCATCCTTGCTTCATTGACACTTTGGTAGATGGACAAGGCAGTTTGGTACGTGTGGCAGCTTGGAGAAGCCCAAGGAGGGCTAACGTTTTGCTCTTGGAGGCTGCATTTTCCCTAGAAGGGGCTAACATCACCCTAGAAAGGGGATTACATATTTATTTTGCTTGATTAGGGTTTTATTTTAAACATTTAATGTAAAACAATATGGTTTTAGTATTTTGGCCTTGTCAACCTTTTTTATGACCTAAAAAGTAAAATTAGGTCATGGTATTGTATAAATTGAGGGTTTTTACCTTCATTTTTTCATCATCTTTGACTCACTCATTAGTGAGGTCTGAAATTTGCGCCACTCTTGGAGTTCTTGGCTGAAATTGGGAGGCGCACTTGTTGAAGGAATCATTTTTGGACTTATATTGGCATTTCTCTTGGTGGAAGGTGTTACAACTAGGGTTTGCTATGTCATTTCTTAGTTAAATGTAAGTAAATTTCTTGAAAAATTCCTAATTGAATGGTTGTAGTGTTATTTATTGCATCTACTGTTATAATTTGCTAAATAAACCCTAGGTGAAAAGCACACATTGAAGGTCCTTGTCTCATGTCCCCATCAAGGTTTTGAGCCATTTGTTGAAGAGGATAGAGGCATGCCTTAGCAACACTCCATCCCTCTTCTTCCTGCTAGCCATTTTCTTATTTGTTGAGATAAGAAGGAGAAAACGCATCAAGGCCTAGTTCCCCTACACCTTGGTGAGCCGATTTTCCCTAGGGTTTGCCTGGTAAAGCCTTTCCATAGAAACACATTACCTGCATAACCTCTTTACGCATTGAGGCCTAGTTCCCCTACACTGAAGTGAGCCTCCCTCCATTAGGGTTTCATCCTTGAGGCCTTTCCATAGCAACACCTCAAGGTTTAACCCTCTTGTCCTTAGTTTTACGCGTTCACTTGATCCTTCAACTTTTGTGTCCTTTCCTTTTGACTCCATCTACCCTGATAAGGCACTGATCTAAGGCCTCCTTTGTCTTGAGTAACTTGACCACAAATTCAATCAAACACTTTGAGAAATTACTAATATTTCTAACCCTAGCCTAAGACTACCCTACTAACTCATTGTTGCCGTCATATTTATTGTGCTACAAATACCTTTGTGCATCTATCGTTTCACTTTGAAAGCAATTGAATGGTTGTTTAAGGCATTATCTAAATGAAGTGTTGCTTGTCACATTGAATGCCAAGTTTCTTTAGCATTTATTGAAGAAGTGATATTGTAAATCGTTGTTGTTATATAAACATTGACTTCGTCAATATTTATTGCTCAATTTCTTATATTCAAGAAAGTCATTGATTATATGAAGTACTAACGAACAAGCAAGCTTGCATATGCATCGTTTTATTGTTGTCTTGTTCTTGGGCAGGTGATCTTATTGGTTATTACTTCTGGCTATATTTATTGGCTGTAAGCCAGGACTTTCTGATCAGGTGGTAACTTGTGAGGGGGATCTTTATCACTCAGCTTTGCTAAAACCTCTTGCCTTCTCAATACCCCAAGTTACCGGGGATGTCTCCCCTGGGCTTTACCTCCCTAAATAGAAAGAAACTTCCCATCGAGGTGACAGTGGGTGGGATTGGTTTAGTTATGCCAGTTTGACCTCTTTTATTCATCCATTATCCTAACTACAAACTGTGTGATAACAATCCTCATCATGCCCTTATTTCTTGCAATGCTTGCAAGATAGCTTCTCTTCCTTTCTTTCCACTGCATTTGCCTTCTTTCCATTCCACTTCCTTTTGTCCTCTTTTCTCGAAGATGATTCCCCTGATACACCAACTCTTATTTTCCCTGCCTCAACGTATGTTGCTCGAATAGAAACCTCATCAAGATTAGTAGGTCCAAACATAAATACAGTGTTACGAATGTGTGCAGGTAAATCTCCTATATACTTCATAAGAGTTTCTTGGGTATGTAAAAGAATGTCTAACATTAATGCCATCTTACAAAATTCATCTGTGTATTCTTGCACTATTTGTCCCTTTATTAGTTTAAGACCTTGCCATTCAATTAAATCCTTCTCTTTATAACCCAAAGGATAAAATTGTTTTCTAAGTGCAGAAACAAAAACTTTCCATGATGGAAATACATTACCCACTTATTGCGTGCCATTTTGCAACTATCTTTGCTACCATATAAGTGTTGTGCCTGCAAGTCGAAGCGACACCAATTTGATTTGAGTTGCATCATCTTTGATTTGTTGCACATTGCAATAAACTTCCATCTGTCTGACCCAGCTATCAAGCCTCTCTGCATTGACTTCACCATCATACATGGGCAATTCAAACTTCACATCAAGCTTAAGTAAAGGCATATCATTTTTATGTTTATGGTAATGTTTTCTTGCGGTGGATTTGGATCTTGTACTTGAAGAAGAAGAAGTTGATGGAGAAAAAGGAGGTGAAGGAGGAGGTTTAGGAGGATCCTCTCCTTCTTTACTTTTGGCCTTTGAAGATTCACCTAGAATTGGTCTCTTTCGCTCCAAGTAATCGTCATATAAAACCTTTACCATCTCCGACATGGCGTTGAAGGTATTTCAAAACTCTATCTCGTCACGAGAAAGTCCCTCTTCCGATGCCATCTTCTCACTTTGAGAAGTTCTCTTTCTCGATCCAATCTCAGGATTCTCTTCAACAAGCTCACCTTCACCACGATTCAACTTTTCCCTGGTAATCATGCAAACTCAAAAACCAATCGTCAACCTGCTCTGATACCACTTGATCCAAAAAGATCTTTTGAAGACTATGGTGGAGTTTTTAAAGTATGAGTTCATTAACCATTTAGGAATTTGAAGAAAGAGGAAGAATTAAAGATTTAACATAGCAATCATAAGAAGATATACAGATCTGGAAATGAACATAAAGAATCAACAAACCATAACAACAAAATTGTTAATTGAGTTCGACAATATCGCCTACGTCTTTGGGTCTTTGTCTTAGTGGGTGAGGCTTTCCTATTTCTCTTCAAAGCTTCAAAAGTACATCATAAAAATGTCAAATGGATTACAAACTGATTTGGTTGTGTTCTACTAGATATCAAGAACCCAACACAACTAACGACATTGAAAACGAATGAACGAAGCTCCAAGAAATGTCCCGCAACGTTGCTCTCCTTAATAGCTTCCCTGCATAAAAATGGCTTTGACTGAGAAATTCCTCAGAATTTTTTCTTCTCTGAACCTCCTCCAAGTTGCCAAGAACCTCTAGTTTATATAGGTTTCAGGTTGGTAACATCCTCCCAACTTCCCCCCAATATCTGGCCTAAAAAAGAGCTCAAGATCCTCCAATAATGGTCAAAATCTCCCAAAACAGGATGAAAATCCACTAAAAATCATAACCTATGGTTGAAAAACCCCAAAAAATGTGCATAACAGGGTGCATCCCCTGAATTCGGGGCCCCTGGTCATATGTACCCCTCCATGTGGCGGAGGGCTAGGCTGGCGCGTTTAGGCTCCTCCGATCCCAACTCCCTGTCATATGTGCATGGTCATGTGACCGCACCCTATCTCTCCACACCTGCATTCTGTTAATCCTCGTGGTTTGTGGCCCATGGTCCTGTGGCTACGGCCCATGTGGCCACATCCCATACTCCACGCGCTCCATATAGATCTCGAGTTCGTAGCCCTGGTCGGTCAGGGCTGGCCTCCATCGACCAAGGCCTATCCCAACAATCCGCCAATAGTCAAAACAAATAGAAATTCCGCCAACTAAGTAACAAGCCACAGTGATAGCGTAGCCAGTTAGTCCGAATAGTTAAGCTATTGCACCCAAAGAGGTCGGTTGTTCAAATCCCCCAGAGCACAACAAATTTTTACTCAGCGAAACTTGGGCAAATCCGGGGTGCCAAATGGCACTCTGTGATTGGGCCATGTGTCACCCTGGGATTGGCCTGTACTGTTGATGCAATGGCCTAGTCAGCCTCCTAGTCACCTGCCATGTCATCCGTCGTACAACCCAGTCATCTGCCATGTCAGCCTGCCGTACTTCCATGCATCAGTCCATACTGCTAGTTACCTGCTTAGTCACCTGCCACCTTAGACTGTCGTACACCCAACTGTCATCCATACATCCACGCTTCCACCTGTCATTGGGCCACATCACTGTACGGACTGCCACGTGTCATCCATATAGTGACACATGTCAAATCCGTACAATGCCAACTCAGCTTGAAAGTGACGAAAATGAGTGACACATGTCACCTCCTAGTGATGCCAAGTCACCATGATGATGTCATCATGACATCATGCTTATGTCATCTTGATGCATGCTAATGTCATCTATCGTACCTGCTGACGTCAGTGTTGACTTTGATTAGTTTGACTTTTTACCTGTTTGGGATTTCAATGAGAACACGATAAATTTCGCATACAGTGTTCATTTGAGGAAAACATTATATGGCTGGAATCAATGCGACGAGACAAACGTAATGGCACTGGTTTCCTCTGATTCCAATAACTTTTATTTTTAGGCCTTCCTAGACCCATTTTGGTTCCTAGATCCATTTTGGATCAGTCAGGATAAAGGAAAACATTGCTCGACGATTTTCGATGGAATTTGGTTCGCCGATTTTTTTCGTCGGTCAATCCTGGTCGTCCACAAAAACACATGAAGTTTAATAGGGTTTTTGTTCAGGCTTGGAATCACTCTGTTCACCATTCGATCTCCTACAACGCATATTTAACTTGGAATTTCATTCATGTGAATGTCGTGAACATAGTGTACTCATGCATACATAGAACAACTCACAGAGGCATACAAATTTGAGAATTTCTCATTCATTAGATCTAACAAAGAAATAGACACGTAAAACAATATACCTTGGTTCCTTTTGTTCTCTTAGACCTTTAAAATCCATACTCTCTCAATCTCACACAAGCTCTGTCTATATAACCCTTGACTCTTACAAAAACATTCAATATATCTTGAGCCCTCAGATAGCTCACAACCCAACAAAAATCCCGAGTTATCTAAACAAAATTGCAATCTAAAAACCATTCCTAAACTCTAGCAACAACTCGACACCTAGCAAACAAACTCAATGAAAATGTCTTCTAGAGACATTTCGTAATTATTACAAATATAAAAAAGAAATTGGGGAACCAACTCCCTTGGTAAATGTTTCTGACCCTTGGGGTCAATCTTGAAATTTACTACCAGATGCTCCCGCATCACGCAATAACCATAATGCACTGATACTTATGTTATTCTGGAGTATCTCATGGGTTCATCACATGTTTTCTTGCAAGTCCAAGATTCCACTGTCACCAAAATCCATTGCCTCGATCTTCCATCCTCATTTTATACCATACTAAGAACATTTTCTAATTTGCACTGCGGGTTGAGTTTACTCATTCATCTCATTACGATATGTTTGTTTGCCTTCTTCATGATACTTAGTTATTTCTTGAGACTTCACTTTTCTTTCGACACTTTAATACTTATCCAATTCAATCTTTATCGCATAAGCAAAGATCATATCACAAGTCTTAAGAATTTTTTTTCCTTCCCCTTTGTCTATCCGCTTTGTGATAGTTAGTCATTTTTTGAGATTTTACCTCGGGACTGTGGGTTCGAACTTACTCCACTTTCTCTTCTTTTACATCCACATCTCCGCCGCTCCGTGGTGAATCTTCATTTCTTCTTGTCACATTCCTCGAGTAATATTAAATACAAAGCTTACAAAAAGTAACAAATGGTTAAGTATCAAAGGTTCGTTATTAATGGCAACTTTCTCAAGATTATTTTCAATAAATTCAAATTAAATTCTCCCTAAGCAACCTTCTGAAAAAAGAACTTCAAGGTATATTATGTAAAAATATTTTCTTTGGTATTAATGTTCCAAAAGACTGTACATAATTTGCCAACTCTTTAAGCACGACGGCCATAAGGAAATAGATCTTTTGTGGAGATACTCTTAATACATTCGGACAGGAAGATCCAAAATTTCATTGGTCCAGAGCATACAAATATTATTCTACATTGTCGCTTCCAGAAAGAAATGCTAATGATATTTGGACATAAGGAATTTCCAAAGCAGGGTGTGTTCTAGAAGTTTTTGATGCTACAAAGTTTCATGGTGTATAGACAAATACGAGAAAAAATAGAGAATTATTTAGTTGCAAGGACAATCCCCAATTTCTTTGGCACCTTCAATTTTCAAAAAAATATTTCAGTTACCAGAGCCAACGATGACTTTCTAAATCGATGAAGCTAAAGAATTCTTGAAGACTATAAATGGTGGTTGGGACCTATTACAACAATATCTGTAAGACCCAAGGACAATGCTAGAAGATTTATAAACTATATAGACCAGTCAATTAAGAAAACCATATCAAGAAATGGAATGCCTCTTTGCTAGAGTTGTTGGACAAGAATCAACTACTACAATTCCTCGTTTAGCTGTTTATATTTTATATTTTTCTATCCATCAGAAGGCGATTTTTGATTGGTCGAAAGTTATCTCTTTTGAAATATCATTCCAATTGTCAAAATTTAAGAAGAATAAGAGGTTTTATATGTCTGCATATTTAATATTTTCTATCACATACTGTCATGTATTCAAGGGACCCCATTTAACAAAACATGTTAACTGCATGTTAGACCCAGTTCATACATGGCACCCCGCTTTTTGGAAGCAGAAGGTAATGTACCATTTTTATGAAGTGTATGATTTGTTCATTTCTTCTTTGAAGAAACTCATTTTTTGACCTGGTACTTCTCGAATTTCTTTGGAAGTGGCAATTTTTCTAGATAAAAGGGGGAGTTTTGAGGCAATGGAAAATGACAACGTCATCAGTATTTACTATTCTCAAGAAAGGCCAGTTTATCTTCCATTTTATGTATCAAAAAAAATATTTGTAATAGAAGTATGCAAAAAGTACATATTTTGGGCTAATTTCTTTTATGAAAGAAAGAAAAAACAATTCATTTCCTTGCCATGGAGAATTGGTGAAATAACACTAAAGAATGCTTCAAAAATTTATGAGTATGCAATCGAATTTGACTAGTACAATTTAAAGTTGGCAATAAAGTTAAAGGGTTCAACCCTAATCAAGATTTCATGAATCACTTGACCTTTGTTGGTGTCAGTGTATCATATGCAAATACTTATTTATTTGGAGAAGAAGAAGATGATGGCAAGAAACTTGAAGCAGTTCCATTTGGAGATCTTGAAACTGTTATTAGCATTAATGAACCACATCGACAACACAAAAGGGTTGTAAATGAAAGAAGCACATGGTCTCAAAATACTTCTCAAAGAAGCGACACACCAAAACAAAACACTCAATTTATAACTCAAGAGAAGAATAAATCATTAACTGAAAATTCTGGTGATGGAGATGACCATGATCCTCCGAAAAGGAATCTTGAAAGGCCTCATAAGCTCACAATAAATAGTAAAAGAAAAAGTGTTAAGCCCTAAATATAGCACATTACCCGTTAATTTGGGGATATTACATTAGTATTGTTATTTTATTTATGTTGGATAGGGTACATTAGTTGTAATTGTACCTCCTAGTCTCCTATATATACCAAGGAGACCTTTTCATTTGGAATCATCTGGTATTTGTGAATTCATATGATGTATAAGGAGGTTGCCTCCTTGAAGATGATTATTATCTAAATTTATATTTTTTCAAGGCATTGAGTACTTATTCTAAGGTTTTTATGCTATTTTTATATTTGATTCCTAACATTTGGTATCAGATCTCAAGGTCTCGGGGTTTCGTTGTTGCATTTGAGACACCTTGGAATTTTGGATATAACCTTTTTTCTGGGACTTTTCAGAAGGAACGCCTTGGGGTATAATTAGTAGTTGGATCAAAGTACTTGTGGTTAAAATAACAACTTCCGGGGCTTTATACTTTCAGAGATATAGCCTGTGGAAGATCGGATTCCTGAATCATCTTGAATTCATTCATCGCATAAGTTTCACTATAACTTTTTTTCTGTGATGCTTCAGACGAAGAAACTTGGAGGATATTCATAGGAATTAACAAGGTATCTTTGGTAAAAATTTCATCTTTTGTGTCATCCTAATTTTGGAGATACACCCTATGTAAGATAGGGTAGCTGACTAGTCCTATTAACTAGTCTCAAACATGTGTTCCAGGTAAAACAATGATATATTCTTCAGTGAGTATCCAAATTAAGTGAGACAAGTTGCATTGGATAGTGGACAATGTGTAGTATTTCTGGTGCAAGTTTCAGAATAAGATATCACATATTGGGCGCTTGGCACACTTTACAAGTACGCTCTACTAGAAATGCCAAAAATCAACAAGGCGTGGGGAAGTCATAATTTCCACTTGGCACATCCAATTTTGATCAGACCTATGGCACTTTAGAAAGGACATATCAGAGAACTATAGAATGAAATTTCAGACCTATAAGGTCTAAAATTGTAAAGATACAACAAAAGAAAGGTTAGCTAGCAAAACAAATTCCAAATCAGGGTTTAAAAGGTGCATTTTTTTTTGGAAATGTGCATATCTTTTGCCTAGAAGATCCAATTGGGGTGATTCAAAAAGTAGAATAAAGTGGGATAAAAGGAGTATCACATAAATTTCAGAGAAACCTAGGGATATTTTTAGTTATATACATGTTCTGACGTCTCTAAACATAGGAGCCATCGTTACCGGTTAATTCTACAACCAGGGGACAATGTGGTTCTTCCACGTACCTAGAGTATATCGAAAGTCCCCTTTCGAATGGTCGTGCATTAGACAACAATACTACTATTTGAGCTCCCACGTACCTAGCGTATATCGAGCGAACCCCTAGAATCCCGAGATTTACTGAGTAAACCTTTTGACCGTCTTATTGCTATATCACATCGAGAACGACACTCGGGGAGATCACTCTCTAGTACCTGGGTAATCAGATAGTACAGCTAAGGGCATGGTCAATCCTCCTTAGTTAGTGCCCTAAGATATTGGCCCGAGTACTATTGTTGGACCCCACATGTATATCAGAGAGCTATAACACCTGACACTCCCATGTCTGTGAGGACCTCTACCTAAGCCAATTAGGAATTTCTACCTTGTAGTGATACTTGGCCAACATGCCACCAAAACAGGGAACTTCTACACCAAATAATCCTTCAAACAACCCTACTTGGAATCTTGATGAAGGTGAAGAAATGTGCATGGACATAAATGATTTACAAAAGAAGGTAGTAACAAAAGATGAACTACAAGGGATGATGGATTGAACTAAAGATAAGATGGAAGTAATAATGGATACTAAGATGGATGGTTTAAAGGGGGAGATCATGGAAGGATTGAAAATTTTGCTAATAGAGAGGCCACCTGAAAGTGACAATGTATCCCATGAAATTCATGATGAGGACAAAAGGAAGATGAATCAAGACTGGAGAAATTCCAACTTTGGGTTGAAGACCAACCACTTTCCTAAGATCGATATGAGGAAGTTTGATGGCAAGGATATAATCACATGGATACTCTAGATAAAACAGTTCTTTGATCTACATGAATTGACACACACACACACACAAAAGGTACGAATTGTGTCTTTATATTTAGAACCCAATCAATTTGTGTGGTATCGATGGCTTTGTTCTCGCAAATCACTTGTCACTTGGAAATTTTTCACGGAAGAAATCATAGCACACTATGAGGATACAAGGAACAATACCTTTTTCAACCAATTGATAAATCTCAAGCAAAAAGGTTCAGTTGCGTAGCAGACTGAGAACTTTCAAAGATTGAATATAAAGGTAAGAAATATTCCAGATGAGCACCTGATTGATTTATTCATAGGAACTTTAAAGGATAACATTCAACATGAGCTTTGCCTTTGGGAGCCCAAATCATTGGACAAAGCATTCAGGGTGGCAAGAAATGTTGAAAGTAAAAATATGGCTATGGCTACTTGAAGGACCACTCCTAACATCTATCAAGAGAATAATGTTCCTTCTTCTAAACCACCTCAAACTAAAATGTTGACACCTCAATAATTGGAGGAAAGAAAAGAAAAAGGTTTACGCTTTAATTGTGACAACAAGTACAGTAAGGGACATAAGTGTGGTGAGAAGAAATTATTCTACATAGATTGTGAAGAGGAAGAAGAACAAGAACATGAACACGAACCATCTCAAGATGAAAATTTAGAAGATATTTCTTCTGAAGAGTTGACTCCAAGCATATCATGTAATGCATTGGATGGACTTAACACTCCCCAAATCCTCAAGATCAAAGGATATATCAAAAATAAAAAGGTAATAGTCCTAATTGATTCCGATAGTACTCTTAATTTCATTCAATATAAATTAGCCAAAGCTCTCAATTGCTTTATATATCCAACGCCAGAGTTTCAAGTAACGATTTCAAATGGAGGAACTATCAACTGCTTAGGAAAATTCCATAAGATCAATCTTACTATGGGGTAATATGTAATGAATAGTCTAATGATTGCTATACCCATGGGTGGCGTAGATGTCGTACTAGGATTCCAATGGCTATAATCATTGGGAACAATGGCTTTTAATTTTCAATAACTTTTCATGAAATTTTCATTGGAAGATTAAGTTAAGGGGTATCACATGGAAACCCAGTAACTTGATAAGCTCTAATGGCATGACAAAATTGTTGAAAAAGGGGCATCATGGTGTAATTGTACAACTATGCTCACTAGATGTTCAAACATCTAAGCCATCTATTCCACTATATCTCCAAGAGATCATTGATAAGCATTCCAAAGTATTTGAAGATATTCCCAGAGGTCTTCCACCCACTCACAATCATGATCATTCTATTCACCTAATTCATGGGAGTGTTCCTCCTAACATCAGGACTTACAGATACCGTTATGCCCAGAAGAGTGAAATTAGGTGTATGGTTGAAGAAATGTTATAGGATGGCATTATTAGACCTAGCCAAAGTTCTTACTCTACACCGATGGTAATGGTACTCAAGAAAGAGGGCTCATGGCATATGTGTCCAGATTATAGAGAGCTCAACAAGATCACTAGTAAAGTTAAGTTTCCCATTTTTGTCATTGATGAATTGTTATATGAACTACATGGAGCAATCTACTTCACAAAGTTGGATCTTTGTTCAGGGTGTCATCAGATTAGAATGAAGGAAGCATATATCCCAAAAACAACATTCCGAACTCATGAAGGCCATTATGAATTTCTGGTTATGCCTTTTGGCCTTACAAACGCACCTTCCACATTCCAAGGGTTGATAAATTCTATTTTCAAACCCTTCCTTAAAAAATTTGTGTTAGTATTTTTTGATGATATACTAATCTTGGGAGGATCATGTTCGACATGTTGGCATGGTGCTACAACTACTAAAGGAGCAACAATTATATGCCAAACCATCCAAATGTTTATTTGGGGTGAAGGAGGTAGAGTATTTGGGTCATATTGTATCTCATTAAGGTGTCAAGGTAGACCCTAACAATATTAAGGCTGTGATGTACATGTCGATTCCCAAAACATTGAAGAATCTTAGAGGATTTTTGGGTTTGACAGGTTACTACCGCAAGTTTGTTTGAAACTATGGAAGAATAACAACACCTTTAATGGCATTAAATAAGAAGGATTCATTTTCATGGACTCCAGAGGAAACTCAAGGTTTTAAACAACTTAAAGAGGTGATGTGCAAAGCTCCTGTCTTCACCACACTAGATTTCAAAAAAACCTTTATTGTGGAATGCGATGCCTCAGGAAATGGCATTGGTGTTGTTCTAATGCAAGAAGGAAGGCCCCTTACTTTTGAAAGTCGACCACTCAAGGGAAAGGACTTACACAAACCCATTTATGAGAAGGAAATGATGGCAATACTGCATGCATTGAAGCAATGGCGCCCTTACCTAATAGGTAGGCACCTCAAGGTTAAAACAAATCACGAGAATATTAAATATTTCTTAGAACAAAGACTATCTCCATAAGAACAACAAAAATGGGTGACCAAGATGTTGGGTTATGATTTTGAAATCATCAACAAAAAAGGAAAGAAAAATGTTGTGGCAGATGCACTCTCAAGAAAGGATGAAGATGTTGAGGCCTTTCTATGTGCTATCTCGATAATCCAACTTGATTGGATAACTGAAGCAAGGGATGAATGGAAGAATGACGACAAAGTGTGGACTCTCATTCAAAGGTTGCAGCAGGATTCCAGTGCATAAGATACATTTACATGAAAAAAATGATTCACTATGGTACAAAGATTGCTTATATTTATGTAAGAATTACCAACTAAAAAAAAATGTACTTTTGGAATTACACACCTCTTTGGTAGGGGGGCACTCAGAATTTTTGAAAACCTATCATAGGGTCAAGAAGGAATATTTTTGGGATGGCCTTAAAACTGATGTTCAAAGGTTTGTGGCAAAATGTTTGGTTTTCCAACAAAATAAGGTGGAAACAATTAAGACCCCAGGTCTTGTACAACCATTAGCCATCCCAATTCAATGCTGGGAGGAGGTGTCCATGGAGTTTATCACAGGGTTACCAAAGTCTAAAGGAAAGAGTGTCATTATGGTGATTTTTGATAGATTGACCAAGTACGCACACTTTTGTGCACTGTCATCCTTTCAAAGCTAATACAGTTGCTACCACATTCATGTAGACAGTTCAAAAGATACATGGAAGCCCAAAGATTATTGTAAGTGACAGAGATCCCATCTTCACTGGACATTTTTGGACATAATTATTTTCTTGTTTGGGTACTCAATTGGCTCATAGCTCATCTTATCATCCTCAATCTGATGGACAAACTTAGATAGTGAACAACTGTCTGGAAGGATACCTTCGTTTCTTTGTATCTGATAAACAAACACAACGGTTCAAGTGGTTACCCTTGGAAGAATGGTGGTATAACACTTCCTTTCATACTGCAACAAAAATGACACCATTTATGACATTCTATGGATGTCACCCACCATGCATCACTTCTTCTCTAAAATAAAAAGCTAAGGTTCAAGCAGTGGAAGATCACATCGAGCATCAACAACAAGTTCTCCAACTTTTAAAGGACAACCTAACAATGACACATAATCACATGAAACAACACACAGATCAACATTGTAGTGAAAGAAGTTTTGAAGTAGGGAATTGGGTATTTTTAAGACTACAACCATACAAATAGATGTCCCTCAAGCAAGCTAAGAAGGATAATAAATTATCACCAAAGTACCGTGGCCCTTATAAGGTGCTGCAAAAGATTGGTACTATGGCATACAAATTGAAGTTGCTTACATCTTCGCAAGTACATCTAGTTGTCCATGTTTCATGCTTAAAGAAGGTTATAGGTGACAAGATCCCAGTTCAAACTATATTGCCAGAACTTGACGAGGAAGGAAAAATCATATTGGATCCTGAAGCTATCACTGACATAAGAATTCACTAGCTGAGGAATATATCCATTTCAGAGCATCTCATTACGTGGAATAAACTACCTACTAAAGATTCCACTTGGGAAGATGAGTCTTTTATACATAAGCATCCATAATTACTCAAGCGTTGCAGACAACGCTTGTTTGAAGGGGAGGGGCATTTTAATCCCTAAATAGTGGCACATTACCCCTTAGTTAGGGCATATTTTTTTTTGTTTGTTAATTTGTCCGGACCTTCTTGGTAGCGGGATTAACCTTTGGCTTGAGAAACTGCGACTCAGGGGCATCTAAGTTGTCAAAATCACCCAGGGATCGCACCCGGCCTAAGCCACACCAACCCTTAACATGGTTGGATTTTTTGTCCCCGCAAGTTTCGAACCCATGACTTTTCAACACAGAGTGGCTTAACAACACACTTTGTCACCGACTGTCCTACACCTCAGGGACCTTAGTTAGGGCATATTACATTAGTATTGTTATTTAATTTATGTTGGCTTGTGTCCATTAGTTGTAATTGTACCTCCTAGTATCCTATATATACCAAGGATACCTTTTCATTTGGAATCATTTGGTATTTGTGAATTCATATGATGTATAAGGAGGTTTCCCCCTTGAAGAGGATTATTATCTGAATTTCTCTTTTTATCAAGGCGTTGAGTACATATTTTGAGTTTTTTTTATGTTATTTTTATATTTGATTCCTAACAAAAAGACAGACAAATCAACAGAAAGTAGATGAGTTTGTATCTGAAGACAAAGAATCCATTGAGGACACGGACTTCGACATGAATATCAAATATATCTAGAGTTTCTAGACGAGGAGAAAGGGATTGAAGAAAGCTAATAAGTTGCGACGGAATTGGCAATACAATAACCATTATTCTTTGAAGAAGAATCCTTAATTCTTCATAGTGCTCGACTTGATAAAGACTCAAAGAAATTAGTATTTGAAAGATTTAATTCAAAAGGCAAAAATGTTCAAGGGAAGACAAATTTAGAATTTAACCTGAACGAAGTCCCACCATCAAGAATTACAATGATTCATAGAGCTACATATGATTCTTTGGAAGTGTCAGTGGATGAAATGGAAGCTGAAAATGCTATGCTCAAAAACATAATTAAATAATTGGAAAATGCTCCAATGCCACCCCCTATATTTCCAAGTCCGATTGCTACTGTTCAACCTTGGAAAAGCTCTCACAAAACACCAAAGTCAAGCTCAAAGTTAAGGGGAACATCAAGTTTTCTTGTTGCAGTTATACGATATGTTGGGGAGAATATAAAGAAGAGAATGTCTCTCATTCTAGAGGCATGGGATTTGATGAGAAATTTTGTATATTTGGGTTCCATAATTGCAAATCCAAGGCAATATCTTTAGGCCGACCTCGATAATGATGAGGGTTTTTATAAATATGTTGTCACTACATTTGTTTTAAAGGTTTCCAATATGAGTGAACTAAAAAAAGAAGAAGAATATTTACCATACCATACTCGCATAAAACAATTGAAAGGTTGTTGGCTCAAGAGAATAAAGGTTTTAAAAGAAATATTGGTTGATTGCGACACTTTAAGCGTCAAAAAAGAGGAATTATATTTTAAGTTGATTGAGTTAGACTTGGCAAGAACCACTGGGGAAGTGAAAGATCCAAAACCAATATTAAATTCTATTCTTATGACAAGAGAAAAGTTTGAATAACACTTAGAAATATTGAAAGTTGGATCAATGGAAAAGTTTAATAGTATAACTGAGTACACAGAACAAGAAGTCGAAAGTTGGCTTGTAAATTATGTTAATAAAAATGAAGATATGAAGACACATTGCACCAACTTTCAATTGACTTAAGAGATTTAGAAAACACATTATTTGATATTAAAGTCGGACATGAGATAACCTTTGCACCTATGAGGGAATACATCGAAAATTGGTTAAAGCAAGCTTTAATCGAAATAATTGAAGAAAACCAGACATAGGCGGTTGGTAGCAGTCATGTAACTACAGCCAAATATAATACAAGAAGAACATCGACAAACAAATAATAAGAGAGATATTCCATCACAGTGAGTAAATTGATCACATCCTTCTCAATTCTTTTATCTTCTCGATCATGAGTCATGTAGTTGTGATTATCTTTCCTAAGAAAAACATAATCGATTTCTAATCGCTTGTTTCTGTCTTCTTTTCAGTTTCAACCATGTTCCACTCTTTTATTTTATGGTCCACGGGAGCCCAATCCTAGTCCATTTTGGACGAATGCATTTTATTTTCAAACTACTAAAGACTATTATTATTTTTGAAAAATCCCAGAAATATTTTGGGGTTAAACTTTAATGATATCTTTGAACTCTGAGTTTTGAGCAAAATATATTTAAAGTTTGCCTATCCAATTTTTTTTTGTTTTGAATAAAAAAACTCTTTTAAAGTTCTCTCAATTGTGGGCCTTTATCTTTCTTTCCTTTGAATGTGATCAAAATTATGAATATTGTGATGGATGTGAGAATCATATTATTTTTCCTGTAAGTGTTATTTGTTTTTGCATAATATTTCTGCATACATTATATTTTTATGAGTGAATATTCTTGGTCCTCTTCTGATGAATTCTCTTGGAATGTATATTATTTTCAATCAACAATATTTTACATTTTCATTAAGTGATAAAGATTGGGGTTTGCTATTTAGTATTCTCCCATTTTAATATTACAATTCCAAGATATTCAAGATTTATCTTTAAGAAAATACAGAGAAGTACCACCTCTATAAAAATGCAGGGGGATATTTATATCCTCATGAGGTTGTTGTTTGGACCTTAACCGATCTATACATCAATAGTTGGTTACGAGGGTAAAATTTAAATTTTAATGCTTAGAGTTGAACTTAGTTTAACATGTTGGTTACCTTATCTACATGAACATGTGCATTTGAATTCTTACAAAATACAAAGAATGAATTTCATCAATTTGGGTTGTCACTGATTCTATTGCACTCACGAAGCTTGTTCTTGTAGCCCTTGAATTACTAAATTAATATATATATTTGAAGGCTTACTTTATATGTGTTTGGCATAAAATACTAGTATTTTTGGTTCAATAAGATTTTGATATTGTTATTAGTCATAGCTCGATGATGGGTATGCAATTTTAAAAGAAAATTGTATGAAGATTAATGTTGGAGCTATCTTAGTCCCCGAGGTCTAGAGCAGCCAGTGAGGGAGTGTGTTTTTAAGGCACTCTGTAAGTGAAAGTCACCGGCTCGAAACCCCCGGGGACACCTCAAATCTAGCCATGTTAAGGGTCTGTGCGGTCCAGGTCGGATGCGATCCCCGGGTTATTTTGACAACTTAGATGCCCCTGGGTCATGGCATCTCATCCACAGGCTAGTCCTGCAGGTCAGAGATAGTATAGCCAACAAAAAAAATGTTGGAGCTATCTTTGTTTGTGTGAAATTCCTCTTCAACTTGTGATAACCATTGGATCTTATCTCGGGTATGGATTTTAGTGGCATAGTTATTTACACTTGAGATAAGAACCTTCTAGAAGGAATACTATAATAATAAAGGTGTTTAGTTCATCAAGAGCACTATTATGTCATTTTTCAAAAGTGACTCATAGGGTAAGGTGAGTAGTGAATTGTCATTGACACATTTAATGGTTATGAAAATTGGTCTAAAGTCTTTGTTATGCATGTTATTTATAATTTTTTTCTTGCACATGTGAAGAAGGGTATAACTAGTTCAGAGACCTCCATCTAAAGGGTACTTTTTTATTACTTTTTGTAAATTTGTATGATACCATCTTAAATATCAGAGGTAAGCATTAAATTTAACATTGACAAATGTATCTATAAGAATGGGTGGATTTACTACATTCAATGTCACTTAGCCTTTTTGGTATTGCAACTTTGAATGAATGCAAGACTCTTTCTACCATAGATGTAGAAGTGGACTTCGTCGACAACATTCTTCACATTTAGGTTTGATAGCATGCCTTTCCTTTCCCATTCTTCTCATTTTCTTCTTTGTGCTAAAAAAAATCTAGATGTTGACTGAAGTTTGTTTACTTATGCAAAAGCATATGATATCAAGAGCAATGGAATGGTTTAGAAATATCTTGGAAGTTGGAAATCTATCATAGGTAAAATATAATGTGTAAGTTTGTATATGTTTATATCTGTGGGTGACATTGGAGTGGTATGTTGTTAGTCTTTTCTCTATCCTTTTCTGACCATACCTTGTTGCAATCTATTGACATTGCTAACTTGTATATGTAATATTATGTAGAGAAAACTCATGCAAATATTTGTGTCACTCTTTTTTAGTTTGTTGTTTAAGGCCAAAGGTGACAGGGAGGGGAATGTTGTGAATTCTTGCTTGGAAACCCTTGATTGTATTGCTGGTCACATAAGATGGGACTCTTACTTCAACTTATTGATGAGAGCATTTTGCCTGATGACTTTCAAGGACGATAATAGAAATAGACTTGTATAGTTGATTTGTTCTATATTAGATAAGTTTCATTTTATTGATGGAATTTCCTCAACCATAGAACCAACAAAATGTGATCATCAAATTGAGATTGGTGAAACAACATATTTTTCACTTTGATTGTTTAACCAATAAGATCCAATAAAATATATTTGTCTCGTCTTGCAGGTCCTTTCAGACAAGGATGTAGAAGAAAGTGTGATCCCCCCAAGCTATCGAGGACCATATTATTTGACACTAACATTGAAAGTCTGTGATGGAGTTTATGCTCAAAAGGACATTGTTGAGGGGGGGAAAGACCACTGGGATTTTACCACTTACCTTCATCTTGGAAAAAAAACTATTGATTGGGGAAGACACTTTTGAAGATCTTGACGAGGTTTGTCCAATGCAGAATTACATTGGTCTTGATTCATGTTTATAGTCTAAAAGGCTTAAATCTCTGTCTTAGTAGCTTGATTTTAATCACCTTCTTTTGCCAAAATCTTTCATATATCAATAGGGCAGTAGTAGTGTCAATTTTTTCTTCAAGTGGCACTAAATTGACATTCACATATGTATTCTCCTGATATTCATTATATGCATTTTCTCCCATAATCCGAACTTGACTTTTCTTCATATATGTTCCTATGGCTATCCCAACAAAAATATCAGAAACCAAAGGGAAAAAAGTGTAGAAGGTGCCACCCCAAGCAAAATCCTAATTTGCATAGGAAGCACACAACCACATGGTGAAGCAAGATGAGTGCTTGTCAGTGGCTCAAGACAAGTTAATGTTGTACAATCTGTACAAAGAATACATTAGAAATCAACTACAAAGTATATTCATGTTTATCTTTCCCTTGTTGACTAGAACAATTGAACAATTAACCATATTATTTATAAGGCTCCTACATTTTCTTTGGCCAACATGGAGTCTCCTTTTTCCGATGCTAGGTAGTGCCATACATCCAATGCTTCCTGGTGCATCAGATTGGGGAAACTTGAGAATTTTTTAGAAACAATAAGAAATTATCTTGTACCTTATGAAGGGATTCACTTCTCAATGTCCACAACACATGGAATATAATCTCAACCCTGGGACAAAGAGATCATGAAAAAAGATAAGTATGATTTTCTTTTCTAGGATAGTATGGTTGACAATCTATTATCATTGAGAGAAAGCTCCAAGGTTTCAGAGCTTGCCTTTGGTGAGCTTCTTCCCATCATAGATGAAGATGCTTTTGTAAATTTGTTCTTTGTTTTAGGAATTGTTGGACAATTTTTGTGTAAATGAGGTTATTGAGTATATAGTTAGTTTTATCATTATTTATTTTGGTTAAAGATAGCACATAATCCATAATGTTCTAACAATTTATTAATTTCCATCTTTTGTAGAAAATGTTATCAGGTTTGAGCCTCCAAGGGGGTATTTTTCAAGAAGTCTCACTTTGGATCCATATTGTTTTGTGGGTCTATAGTCCACAACCTTTCTTGCAAGGCTATGACTACAAAGATGGAGAAAGAGAATCCACCTATCGAAATTCCTTGAGCTATAGTTACCATCGTGGGGAGGTCTGAAGGAAGGACATTTAACTCATGAGTAGTCATTGACATATTTGGAAAAGTCATTGATGTAGATGATTTTCATGTACTTGTCTCAAAGCTTGATGTTGCAATTGAGAGTAAAATGGAGACATTTTTCGTCATGGACTAGATGATCAATGATTATCACGTATTAGTGGATATTTAGTTGGAAACTCAAATGTATTGTGATAGTAGTTAACTTTTAATATTATATATATATAATATTTATGTGGTTCAAATATATGTATGTACTTGATCTTTTTTATAGTATTGTTATTTAATGCTGCAAGTTTACATGATTATAAAAAATTAATTTCTTTCCATTGATTCAATTGCACATATGAAATCTTTATTTATTGTTTAAGTATATAATTTTATATATAATTTGTTTCATTGATATTAGATCATCATCAACATTATATGACATTTTTAAAAATTATTCACATCATATTAATTTCTATTGAATAATAATGAATAAAGAAAATAAAATGAATATAAAACTACTAAATTAGGAACAAATATAACCATAGACACTAGTATTATTATAGTCGAGTTATACTAGACTAGGATTTTACTGTTTGCATAGTACTTTATCATGCAACTAAATATACGAGTAAAAATGATAAAAAATAATGACTAAATAAACTAATAAATATGCTACAAGATGACAACAATTAATGACTAAATAAACTAATAAATATGCTACAAGATGAGAACAATTAATGATTAATTAAACTAGTAAGCCTACTATAGAATGGTGACAATTAATCACCAAATAAACGAGTAAATGTACTACAAAATGGTGACAATCAATGACCAAACAAACAAGTAAATGTACTACAAAATGGTGACAATCAATGACCAAATAAACAAGTAAATGCACTACAAAATGGTGGCAATTAATGACCAAATAAATGAGTAAATATAGTACAAGATGATGAATCAGGTCAACAAATTAATGACTAAGTGAAATACGATTAAAAGTTAGTCGGGTGAAAAGAGACTGCTAATTTACTGCTTGTTATCGTGGGATTTGTACTTATGCCAAAGACCCAACACAAGTCCCCAAATCCACGTAACTATAGGAAATCCTACCACTTTCACCTTAGTAAGAAATCCCCTCATTTTAGTGATGGAAGAGGTCCACCACAAGGGAGGCTTCCCTAGTGACCTCAAGGGATCAAAGTAGCAAGTATTGTAGCCAAGCCTACCACCCCCTCTCTTGATCAACTAAGTCAAAGTCTATGTCTGTGAAATTGAGGAAGACAAGGATGTTTTGGGTACCTTCCTGGAACACGAACAATTATAACAAATGTATAGTGATTTCAAAGTACTAATATGCAAGTAATACCTCAATAGACAATAGATAATAATAATTAATGAATGATGGTACAAAATGTTGGTTGTGGAGCCTGATTATCTTCCTGATTTAGAGGTCTTTTACTTTCAGCCGTGTTTATACCCCATGAAGTATTTACACCCCAAAAGTATGTACACTCTTCCACGCGGGGGAGTGCAGAGGGGTACCCCCTTTGCAGGGTCCGGGGGGGCTATCCCCCCGGCTGGGGGGTCTGGGGGTGAAGCCCCCGAAGCAAAAATTGCCTTGTAAAAGTATATTGTAATTTCATCGTAAATCTAGACCGTTCATTATAAGGTCGCAGATCTAACGATAGAGATTATGTTAGGGTTTTTTGCCCTAGAAGGCAACCCTCTTTTATGAGGGAAATGTATTGCGGATATGTATGTTGGCGAGTATTGTATTATGAGAGAGGAGACTGTGAGAGAAAGAAGAGGAAGTTACAGCGCGTTTTGCTGTAGGTTGTATCCCTTCATTTTGCTGGATAATAATAAAGAAAGGACCTGGCAATTTCTCTGGTGGACGTAGCCCACACTGGGTGAACCACATAAATCCGTGTCTCTCTTGTATTGTGTATCTTCTGTGTTTTATTTCTGCATTTGTTTTATTTTATTGCTCCGCGGTCCTGTTTTTTCTAACAACTGGTATTAGAGCGTAAGGTAACTCGCAGGAAAAGAGGGTTCCTGGTACGAGTGGGAGCAATGTCGGAAGATGGAAAGTTTAGGGTCGAGAAATTTAACGGCCAAAACTACCAGTTATGGAAGATGCAGATGGAATATTATTTATATAAGAAGGATCTATTCCTACCATTGAGCGGAGTAGCAAAGAAGCCGATGGCCATGAAGGACGAAGAATGGGAGATTCCTGATAGAAAGGCTCTAGGAACGATACGGCTGAGCCTGGCAGCGTCATTGGATTTCAATATCTCAAAAGAAAAGACAACGAAGGGTTTGATGGATGTGTTGGCCAAATTGTATGAAAAACCCTCGGCGTCCAATAATGTATTTCTAATGAAGAGATTATTTAATATGAAGATGTGGGTCTGTTGCAGATCATTTAAATGAATTTAATACGGTTACTAATCAACTAAGTTCTGTAAAAGTGGACTTTGATGATGAGGTTAGGGCTCTTCTAATCTTGTGCTCATTGCCAGAAAGCTGGAATGGCTTGGTCATGGCTGTAAATAACTCTGTCTCTGGTTCAAATACTTT
>JASDQU010437143.1:7081-32291 GCA_032191745.1 Picea mariana | reverse complement strand
AAATGTATTGTAGCTATGTATGTTGGCGAGTATTGTATTCTGAGAGAGGAGACTGTGAGAAAAAGAAGAGGAAGTTACAACGGGTTTTGCTGTAGGTTGTATCCCTTCATTTTGCTGGATAATAATAAAGAAAGGACCTGGCAATTTCTCTGGTGGACGTAGCCCACACTGGGTGAACCACATAAATCTGTGTCTCTCTTGTATTGTGTATCTTCTGTGTTTTGTTTCCGCATTTGTTTTATTTTATTGCTCCGCGGTCCTGTTTTTTCTAACACAAAATTTCAATGATATAACAATTTACAACAAAAAATAAATATTTGTAACAACATCATGAAAGTTAGATCAAAATTGCATGAAAAGGCAGTGAAAACTTAGCATATATCCAGTAGATCAATTCCCAATTATTCTAAGCAGTTTTTGAGTATGTTGATCTAGGGTTAGACTAGTGTATGCAACAAAATGAAGTAAATTATATGGTTGTAGAAAATATTTGCAACAACAATGATACAATTAGTGAGTTAGACTAATTTAGAGTTAGATAAATTAATAGAAATCCTTAGAGAATAAGAGTTGAGAGTTGTTTGATCAAATTCCTTCACAACAGAGCAAGTAAGCTAGTGCCTTTTGGGGTATGGAGTCTTTTATAATAGCAATAAATATGCAATTGGAGAATGATGATAGCAATGTCTAAGAGAGAGGGCTTGAAATCTAAGGTGCTAGCAAATGAGGGCCTTAGATTTCAAGAAGAGGTTGCTAGAGTGCAAGCACTTTTGGGCTCTAGCAACTCTTTCTTCCCTTCTAAGATTCTTCAATAATGTCACACCAAGTGTCTAGAATCAAACTCCTAAAGCACTAGCACTTTAGGGATTTAGGAGTTTAACCTAGGTAGGATTTCCTTCACAAATTAATGGATGCAATTATCCTTGTGAGGGGAGGAAGCACCTTATGCTCCTCTCTTAGGGTTTTAGCTGAGAAATAAATCTTCAATATGAACAAGTAAATTCACAAAAAAAATTAATGACATGAAATTGCATAAATTTACTAACTTCACCAAGACAATTACAAGAGAAAACCCTAATTGCAAAAAATTCCTCCAAAAACTCAACAAAGAGATATCCAAACTTGTCCTCCAAAGGCTAGCACATGAGTAAAAGAGACCAATAACCCCCAAAAGGGTGAAAATTTCAGACCTCACTCTCACATGTGTGAGAGAATTTGTGATGATAAAATGAGTCTTTGGTTAGCCATATTTATATGGGAAATCCTAACCATGAAAAGACTCAATTGAAAAGTCATGTTTTTTCACAAGGGAGCCTACTTCTTATTTTTCCCCTTTTAATTTACAAAATTTAAACTTTACATGAAATAAACAATAGAAGGGTGATGTCATCCCCTTTTAAGGTGACGTTAAGCTCCAAAATGTGACATCTAGGCTGGAAGTGTTGAACGTTAGGCCTCCAAAGTCATAAATCATGCCAACATGTGCCCAAATGCCATTCCAAGTGTCCTCCTCCACTAAAACATCTTTGGAACCATCTCCATCAAGCCTTATCCCTCCAAGGGTGATGTCATGGGCTAGGAAAGTGACATGTAGGCCTCCAAAGGCCAACGTCCAAGTGGAAAATGGTGTGATCTCATCATGTAGTCATGCCAAGGTGCCTCCAACGGCAATGCCCTCCATCCTCAAGGTGCAATGTCCATCATATCACGTGCCCCAAACGCGGGGTTTAACATCCATAATTGGGTTCCAAAGCCTTCATGGAGGTCTGAATGAAGTCATATCCCCATGAATACATGTTCATTAGGAAAGGTCCTACAAATACAATAAAATACACCCTCCAAGGGCTCACAAGTCACAAGTATCATACCAAATAATCATATATAATACAAGAACCACCCAACCATGTGCATCGTAACCCCCTTTTCAAATTAAACAAATGCTCAAAGACCTTATAAGTTTTTCCTAATTTAGGTATGGGAGGGGTGTCATGGTACCCTATTGGGTAAGCCAATCCCCGAGTCAAGGGATGTTTCCCAAAAGGAACCTTTCTAAGTCATGTGGTGAGTGTGAGGTGGATGTTGGGCCAAGAATTCTAGGTGTGGGGTCCTTGACATACAAGGGTTCACATTGTCTCATTTATGGGTGCCTTTGTAGAGGGTGCGCTTGCTCTTGAGTTACCCAATATTTGTGTGACACCTTTTTCCAAACCCCTTTTTTTCATCTTTCCAATCCCTAATTTCATTTATAATTTGCAAATTTGACGGTCCCCCTTTAAGGGTTTCCAAGCTTTAGCATTACTTTTGGCACTGGGGCAAGCACTGAATGGGTAGATCTCAAGTTGGAATGGATTTTGGTGATCCTTATTTGCTATGTTCACTTTATTTTTAGCATCATTTTCTTATTCTTTTATAGCAACTGCAATCTACCTCTGAGCCGTCAGTCCCTTCTTCCCATGAAATGAGGTATAATCCCTTCTTGGGTCAATGAATCTGGAAACCCAAAATATAAGGAAATGGAGGGGTAGAATGATGGAAGGCGGTACATATGGATGTGAATGGTACGATGACCCTTCAAAGAACCACCCAATAATAACCTTTTTCCTTAGGGTGACCTACTTACTAGGAGACCATGTCACTCACCAAGGTGAAACTAGACAAAAGGTATAAATTCCAAGCAAAAGTTCGAAAATCAAGAAAGGATTCTTTGCAACATTCTCAAATTCTTCAAGTATTAAAATGACACTTAGCATGATATTGTACTTGGTACCTCATGTAGCAAGGATCATAGTATTTTTGCACCAAGCCAATGTGGTGGACCTTGATCTGCTGCTGAAGATGAACGATGAGGCGCTATTGAAAATAGGGGCCCTCTGGGCTCTGTTGGTCAATTTGACTCTCGATACTCCACGTATGCTACCCGTGGGCCTTGAGACATGATCTACTTAGTTACCCCTAGCCTTGGGAGGGGGGGGGGGGATAAAATCTAGCTCCTACTTGGGGACATGTGATTGTTGTAGAGTGCATGAGAACCTCGACATCTCCTGGTATGACTTGTGCCTACACACTCAAGCAAAAATCTCAGAGTAACTGGGGTAACACTATCACCCCTTGTTCATATAAAATATGCTAACTATCAAAATCAAAACTTGAAAACAATTTTTTTTGGCATTTTATTCATATGTATAGGGATGTAAATGTAACATAGCAATATGCAACGTAGCAGGAAAATAATATTTAAATCATATGTATGTATGCAAATTCATGCTATGATAAATTCAAACTATACTACCATGATATGCAAAATGCAACATATATGCAATGCATGATGAAAATGCCCACCCTAACCTACCTACTCTAATCTACATTAGTAAAATGCTAGGTGTAAACATATAAGCAGTAAAACCATGCTAGTATTGTATCACAACACCTACCCTTGTGCTTCATCATAAACCAAAATAAAGATAATTCAAGCACAAAAAGGTCATGAGATAGAACATGCATTGTGTCATAACTAATCACAAAGTCTAACTCATGGAGGTGGGAGGGTGGGACACGATTATACCAAGTCATGTTAGCACAAGAATGCTCAATCCAACTCTGAAAAGGGTTGTGATAAGATAATACTCATAAGGATGGATCAAAGATTTCAAAGTTTGAATGCCCTAGATCTTATCACTCCCGGAGTCTTGAGAAGGGATGAAAAAGAATATGGAGGATGACTGAAAGCTACCCAAGTGAGGGTTGAAATATTGAGATGTCAAACTTCTTCTTAAAGCGTCCAACCTACCCTTAAATTCTAAGAATTGTTTTTGCCTCGGAGACAACTCGGGACAAGGAGTGTGTTTCCTAGCTGCATCCTTAGAGACATAGCGAGATAAAGGAAAAGAAGGAGGTTGGAAAGCCTCATCACAAGTATCCTACTCTAGGAAAATCACGTCCTTACCCTCATCAAAAGTGGAGCACAATAGTGGTTGAAAATTTTATTCATAGAATAAATCCAAGTGCTCAAAAGAATGAGCATCAAACCTCCTAGGATATGACCATAAATAATCATGAGAGTGCTACAGTAATTCATCCTTGGGTGGTTGGAACAAGTTTGTAATAATGTCATCATCACATTGCTAAACATCTGAATCAGTAACAATCTCATATGGTTTTTGTAAAGGGAAAAATTGAAAATGACCTTCAATATCGTAAATGGGATCTCCATCATGACCAATCACATCCCATCTATGTGTCCCAACATGTATAAACTCATCAATATTATCAACCACATAATCATCTTTATTATAGCATGCATGGCCTAGTGCATCCAAGGGTTCCTCCAACACTTCTTCATTTTTCGAATCATGAAATAAAACATCATCAAAAGTTTGGAAAGGAAAAAAACTTACCACATTCTCTTCCTTTTGTGCAGGAGGAAAGAAATCTTGGATGACTTCATCAAATGAAGGAGAAAACACCAACACTTGGTCTTCATGAGGAGGCTCTTCACAAATCTCTTCCTTTAGTTCTTGGTTTTGCTCATGATACACCTCCTTGAGATCTTTTACAATCTTAGCAGTAAACCCTACGTCTTCAAGGACTACTGTGATATTTTGAAGGATATCTTGATATGTCTGATATTCTGGATGACAATACTCAATAAATCTACCAGTGAGATCTATGAGTGAAAATATTCCCTTTGGTTTGCAACAATCCTTGACCCAAGTTTGTACTTATGAGGGCAGAGAACATATAAATAATTTTATTTGTATGTCCTCTGGTAGTGATTCCATTTCCCATAGGTTCTCAAGGAACTCTACGATATGAATAACGACATGACCCTCGAACATTGGATGGTCTCCCCAAAAAAAAAACTCATGTGGGTATCCAAGAATGCTCTAAAAATCCATAGACGAATATCTTTCTTGGTCATTCCCAGGTGCCATGGTTCCATCACTTGAGAGTATACAAGGTTGAGATCAAAATAACACCTAGGAATGTACTAGTGGAGTCACCAGATGACCTCTTTGGATCATCAAACGAAGGTGACAGAATCACCCTCAGTGGAGTCACCAGGTAAGCTTGTAAGGTAAGGGCTTCGAGAGAAGCTTACCAAAAGATTTGTCATTGAAGAGAACGATTCAATCCTCCTCGGTAACGACACAAAAATGTTATTGTTCGATTTTTACTTATGCCAAATCCCCAACACAAGTCCCCAAATTCGCGTAACAATAAGAAATCCTACCGTTGTCAACTTAGTAAGAAATCCCCTCATTTTAGTGATGGAAGAGTTCTACCACAAGGGAGGCTTCCCTAGTGACCTCAAGGGATAAAAGTAGTAAGTATTGTAGCCAAGCCTAGCGCCCCCTCTCTTGATCACCTAAGTCAAAGTCTATGTCTATGAAATTGAGGAAGAAAAGGATGTTTTGAGTACCTGCCTGGAACAAAAACAATTATAACATATGTATAGTTATTTCCAAGTACCAATATGCAAGTAATACCTCAATAGACAATAGACAATGAGAATTAATGAATGCTAGTACAAAATTGCAATGATATAATGATTTACAACAATAATTAAATATTTGTAACAACAATAATAAAGTTAGATCAGAATTTCATGAAAAGGCAGTGAAAACTTACCATATATCCAATAGATCAATTCTCATTTATTCCAAGCAATTTCTGAGTATGTTGAGTTAGGGTTAGACTAGTGTATGCAACAAAATGAAATAAATTGAGGGTTGAGAAAGTAAAAAACCTAACCCTAGATGGCTATTGTTGGTGTTTGAATATGTTAAGATCAAAATGACAACCTTATGAAGATAAAAGCCCCCTTCATTTTTATAGAGGTGATACTCCTCTTTGAATTATTAAAAAATTTATATTGAAAATTTTCGGGGAAAAATATAAATGTAGGAGAATATTAATCAACAAACTCTAGATATTTACTATTCAAATAAATAAAGAAATATATTTTCAATGAAATACATAATATAAACAGATCAAAATTTCCTGAGAAAGGGACCAGAAACCCACTCATAAAATATTGTTGCAGAAATGTTATATACAAAAAAGAAAATTATAACTCAAATCTCACATCCATTACAATATTTAATAATTTGATCACATTCAAGGAAAGGAAGACAAATGGTCCATATATAAGAGAAATTTAAAAGAGTCTTTCTATTAAAATCAAAACAAGATTTTGATAGGTCAACTTCAAATATCTTTTACTCAAATGCTCAGAGTTGAAAGATAAAATTGAAATTAACCCCGAAATAGCTCTTATGAAAATATAAGTGTTCGTCCAAAACAGACTGGGATTGGGGCTCCCGTGGACCATGAAATATAAAGCAGAAGAAGTGAATAGCAGAACATAATGCAAACAAGGCATAAGCAAGGTAAAACATGAAAATAACATAAAAGGGAAAAATTATAATTCAATTATATTCTTCTTAAAATAGATAAAAATATAACTGGATGAATTTTGAAAGGACAAGGAAAGAGATGTGATCAATTCAGACTTACTGTAAGGGAATCTCTCATGTATCATTTTTGGGTCGTTGTTGATCTTATAGTTTGTTTGGTGATAGTTTCTTTACGAGTACCAACTGCTTTTGTTTGGTTATCCATAGTAATCTTGATTAAGGTTGATTCTAACCAGTTTTCAATATAATCACGTAAAGAAGCAACGATTACTTCTGGCTTAAATTTTATATCAAATAAGGTACCTTCAACTTCTCTATAATCAATTGAAACTTGTAATGTGATTTCTATGTCTTCATTTCTATTTACATACTCAACAAGCCAACATTCAATGTTCTGTTCTGTGTACTCAATCATGTTGTTGAATTTTTCTGTTGATAGTCCTTTCAATATTTCAACATGTTCTTCAAATTGTTGTCTTGTTTGAAGAATTGAATTTACAATTAACTTTGGATATTTTACTTCAATAGTAATGCCTGCAAGGTCTAATTCCACCAATTTAGAATAATCTTAAGCCTTTTTGGTACTTAAAGCATTCAAATCACCTAATAATTCTCTTAATATATTGATCTTTTTTACCCAACATGCCTTTAATTGCTTGACACGAATCTGAAAGGGAAAATATTATTGTTTTCTTTGATATTCAGTTATCCCTAAAATTTTTGTAACAAATGTAGAGAGTGCATCCTTAGAAAACCCTTCATCACTTGTTAAGTGAACTTGTAAATACTCCCTGATATTTTGAATTTTCGAACCAAGAGAGACAAAGTTAGTTGCTAAATCCCAAGTATCTAAGATAAGAGACATTCTTTTCTTAATATTTTCTTCAACAGAGTGCCTAGTCACAAAAAGTAAACTTGATGCCCCTTTTATCCTTAGGCTTGATTCTGGGGTTTTGTTGGAGTTATTTTCGGTTTGGATTATTGAAACTAGAGTAGTGAGTATCAGAGGTGGCATTAGAGTAGTCTCTAATTCCTTAATTATTTCTTTAAGCCTATAATTTTCAACTTCCATATCATCTATTGAAACATCTGGAGCATCCCCTATAGCTTTATGAAGCTTGGAAATTCTAGATGCAGTTAAATTACTGAGGTCAAGTTCAGTGTGGGATTTTCCCCTTTTGGTTTTTGAACAAGATATTTCAAGAATCAACTGTTTTTTTTTTGTGAATAAAAAGGTGGATCCTTATATTAATTTCAACTGAAATGTTACAAAAAAGATATACAGCCTATTTGCTTACACCAAAGTGATGTCAACGAGTCCTTCAGGATCAAATCGATGGTCCAGATTTCCTCAGGATCAACGGTCCAGTTCTTCTCTCGCATATCGCGTTTTCGCGGCTTGGGCAGACAACTTCCTCCATGCTGCAGACTCTCGATAGTCGAGTTCTCAAAATTTCCTCGTGTCAGATCCATGGGACGATATCGATGATCCAGATCTCTTATAGTACCAACGGTCTTGATCTGTACATGTTTTTCGCGATTTTGCAAATCACAATTTCGCGACTTTGGGAAGTTGCTTCCTTCAAGCTTTGGACACCTGATAGCCGAGATCCTGAAATTTTCTCGTGTCAGACCCATGGGTCCGGATCGACGGTCCAAATATCTTTTGATACCAATGGTCCTGATTTGATCTTGCTTATCATGATTTCACGATTTAGGGAAATAGATATCCTCATGCTTTGAACTCCCGATATTCGAGATCCCAAAATTTCCTCTCGTCAGATCCTTGGGAGAAGATCGACGGTCCAGATCGCTTCTAGTGCCAACGGTCCTGATTTGTTCTCGCTTATCACGATTTCTAGACTTTGGGAAATGGCTGATTTCATGCGTCAGACTCCCGATAGTTGAGTTTCCAAAATTTCCTCGCATCAGATCCATGGGACTAGATCGATGATCCATAACTCCTTTAGCGCCAATGGTCCAAATCCACTCTCGCTTTTTGCGTCTTCGCGACTTTGAGAAACAACATCCTTCGACCTCGTGACTCCCAATTGCCGAGGTCCTAAAATCATCTGTCGATTGTTGATCTTCTCCGCTAATGTGTACGATTTCCCTCTCACCTGAGCTTCAAATCATTTTTGACTTGGAAGGAATTCTAGGTAGACAAAGGTGGCACCCCGTCCAGATTGGGGCCATCCAGCTGGGCAAGCTCCTCGCATTGGAGCCAGAGGGGTGAGCTTTGGGACTGGCTGGGATATTGGAGAATGATTTGTTGCATCGATTCAACCCCTGTATTGGCTAGTCTATCCGCAAATTTGTTTGCACTTTGCTTAATGTGTGAGGGGGTTAGAGATAGGGAAGGTTTGAGTAGAGCCTGGAAGTTGTGAAGAGGGCCAAGGAGGCGCCAGCTGGGTGTGATTTTCTTTGGATCTCTTCCATTCAATATTTTTGTTGCCAAGTCTATTATGATTTTGGAGTCTCCTTCAATGATCAGACAAGTGAGGTTTTGATCTAGAGCCATTTGCACCCCTTTGATGAGACCCCAAATTTCTGCTGAATTTTTGGTGTTGTATCTGAGATTTCTTGCAGTGAGGCTTTGAATTTGGCCCAAGATGTTTCTTATGACCGCCCCGTAGCCTGAGTATCGTGGATTTCCTTTTGATGCACCATCAAAATTGACCTTGTGGAATCCTGGGGGGGGTGGGGAACCACTTAGAGGGACTGAGGGATTTTGAAAAAAGAGGGGGTTGCTGAGGAGGGGTAGAGTGTGCAAACGAGAAGCCCCAAGAGTTGAGGATTGAGAGCTCACCTGGGTCAATGGGAAAGTCTTCCTTGATCCATAAATGTAGCTGAAGAGTTTCTTGGAGATGTAGGAGGATTGTATTCTAGAGGAGGGTAGGAAGAGATGGTTGGGAATGAAAGATTCTTCTGTTCCTCTCTTTCCATAGTTGCCACACTATGACGCCTGGTAAGATTTGCCAGGCTCTATTAAAGATAGGAATTTTGAAGGGATCGGAGCCCCAATCCCTGATGGTGCTTATGATGTTTTTTTTAACTCGCTTGGTTCTTCTCATGAGTTGAGTGGCCTAGTTCCAGATTTTCTCACTGAGTGGACAGTTATTTAGGAGGTGCTCCATGGTTTCTGCTTGGAGATGACAGAGATGGCAGAGGGGGGCGCCAATGAAGCCTCGTCTTTGGAGATTATCCTAGGTTAAGATCTTGTTTTGAAGTAGTAGCCAGAGGAAAGTAGAGATTTTGGGCTAGAGTTTTGATTTCCATATTGTTGTCCAGATGTTGTCTTTCTGAAGTTTATGGAAACTCTCCTGAAGAGTGTAGCCCTCCTTGAGAGTGAAGCTTCCATGAGGTGTGTATCCCCATCTGAGAATGTTCGGGTCTGTGCTTTTCCTGATTCACCTTTGAGTTGTACCTTGTTTCCAGTGCTGCAGGTCACAATTCATTGCCACTTGGAGTTCCTGATGAGTTGATTTCCAGCTTCTCTAGGGAGAGTCACTGAGGGTTTTTGTCCACAAATTTGCCACTTTGAGAGTGGCAAGATCTTGAATGTGATTTTCGTAGGATTGTAGAGTTTCTTCCAGTTGTAGGGGTGGCATTTTCTGCCAAGAATCCATCCAGAATAGGGCACTCTGACCATTGTGAACTTCCCAGAAAGCATGTTCCTGTATGAGTGGTTGATTTTTCCAGGCCACATTCCAGATGTTGGAGCCCTGAATTTTCCCCTGCATAATTATAAGTTGACTTTGGTGCGTATTTGGGGCATATTTGCATTTCCAGAGTTTTTCCCAGAGCTCTGTTGGAGTTTTGAGCCATCTCCACCAAATTCTTTCTCCCATGGTGCTGTTTAATTTACCAAGGTCCCGGAGGCCTAGACCACCTGAAGATTTGGGCTTGTAGACTTTGTCCCAACTAACTAGGGACCATTTTTTGTTCGGGTTGTGTCCATGCCATAGAAAGTTTCTTTACAGATTCATTATTTTCTTTATGACTGATTGTGGGGCAGCTAGGGCTGAGAAGAGGTAAGCTGGGATGGCTTGGAGGACTGACTTTAAGAGAATGATTCTGGCTGGAAGGTTGAGGGAACGAAAGGTCCAGTTGCTGAGACGGTTGGTGATGCAGAGTAGGAGAGAGCCCCAGGAGATGTTTTTGGCTGTTGAGTCAGAGAGAGGGAGTCCCAGGTAGTGAGAGGGAAAAGTGCAGACATGGGTATTTAGAATTTGAGAAAGGTGATGTTGGATTTCCATAAGAGTGTTGAAAAAGAAGATTTGTGATCTGGCCAGATTAAAGGTAGTACTAGAAGCTTCACTGAAATCAGAGAGGATGGAGCTTAGTTTGTTTGATTCTTGTGTGGTAGGGGTATTCATTAAAAGCATATCATCCACAATTTGGCTATCGAAGGCTGCCGATTGTAAACCGTGAAGGGGGAGGCCTTGGAGGGATCCATTTTGAATTGAGGTCTTGATACAACGTCCTAGTCCTTCAGCCATTATGACAAAAAGAAAAGGGGAGAGAGGGTCGCCTTGCCTTATTCCTCTTGAGGGGGAGAAGGGTTGATAAGGGACACCATTGACGAGGATTAAGAGGAAGGTTGAGGAAATGAGGTTCATTATCCAGAAGACCCAATCCCTGTTGAAACCGAAATCCAATAGGAGCACTTTCAAATAATGCCAGCTTAATTTGTCGAAATATTTTGAAAGGTCAAATTTTAGAAGCATACCTGGAGTGTGTGTGCTTTTGAGTGAGTGAATGATTTCATGGACAAGAATGACACCATCCATGATTTTCCTTTCTTCAACATATCCTGATTGCTCCATGGAGATGATGAAGGGTAGTATAGGCTTGAGTCTTAAAGCAATGATCTTGGAGATGATTTTGTAGATTACGTTGCAAAGAGATATGGGTCTAAAGTTCCTCAGGTTGGTGACTCTTTATTCCTTGGGTATTGGGGTGAGGAAAGTGGCATTTAGTGCTGGAAGAACTTTTCCTGAGATGCGTGATTCCTCCACCAACTGCCACACTTCCTCCCTTAACATTGGCCAACATGAGTGGAAGAAGTCCGTTGTGAAACCATCAGAACCTGAAGCCTTTCTTGTGGGTAACTTTTGAATAGACTGATCCACTTCTTCTTGCGTTATTGGTGTCATGAGAGCCTCTTTTCTATTCCTAGGTGATTATAGTTGGGATGTTTTGGATCACCTGTTCTATTACTAAGGTGCGATCTACCTAGGGTTTTGAGAGGAGGTCCTTGTAGAAGTCTGTCATCTCCTGTGTTATTTTCTGATGATTTAACAGGGTGTTGCCTTGCAAGTCATCCAACTTCGTGATGCGATTGATAATGCGTCTGTGGATCATAGAATGGTGGAAGAATTTGGTGTTTTTCTCTCCTTCATTGAGCCATTGAACGTGAGATTTTTGTCTCCATAGGATCTCTTCTTGCTTGTGTCTCTCTTCTAGTTGCCTTTTGAGTTCACTTTCCTCTTGCTGTTGGGTGATTGTGTATCTTGCTTGAATGAATTGTGCCTGGAGGTTCTCAAGTTTTTGTTCCAGTAATTTCCTCTCCTGGAAAATGTTCCCAAAGACCTTTGTGTTCCATTTGCGCACCTGTTGTTTGAAATGTTTGAGTTTTTGCTGGAAGCAATACATTTTTGTGCGCATCTGTGTTTCTGCAGTGCTCCACCAGTGACGACCTAACTCCTGGAAGTTTAGATGGGAGCGCCAAAATTTTTCAAATCTGAAGGGTTTGAGCTTGGGGGTGGCAATAATGTAAACCTAGAGCTAAACTGACCAGTGGTCCGAACCTGCCTTCGAGAGGATGTTGGAATCTACTAGGGGGCCTTCAAAGAGGAGAGTTTGCGAGATGAGGAAGTGATCAAGCTTGCATGCTATTTGATGGTGTCCTGATCTTTTGTTGGTCCAGGTGTAGGTGCCATTGCTATTCTCAATGTTTACCAGTCTGAGGTTCTCTGTGATTTCCTTGAATTTTGTGCTATCCTGTTCCAGGCACTTTTTCCCCCCTCGCTTTTCCTCCAGCGTGAGAATCATGTTGAAGTCACCCCTTATTATCCAACTCTTTCCCTCTGCTAAGGAAACTAGGTAATCCAGGTTTTGAATAAAGAGGTCTTTGTCTTGGTTGTTCTGCGGTCCATAGGCATTTGTGATCATTCCTTCCTTGTCCGAGTCGATGGATCTGTAGTGTGTTTTGATGGTGCACAGAGTGGAGAAGCCTTGATCAAGGATGACTGTTGCAGGATTCCATAGGATAGTCAGGCCTCCTGAAGCCCCTTTTGAGTCCATTTGATAAGATTCACAATTACGCCAACATCTTTTGATGATATCTTCTATAGTTTTCCCTAGACATTTTGTCTCTTGTATCATAAATATATCAGGGTCTTCCATTTTGATGTAGTTTTAGAGAATCCTTTGTTTGGATCTTCCATTTAGGCCTCTAATATTCCAGGTGAGGATCTTCATAGTTAACAATTAAGTGGGTTGGAAAAGGAGCTCTCTGAAAGCTTGTGAATCTGTCCCGAGTTGATCATATAGTTTTCGGCTTCCTTGATTAGCTGATGAGCCGATTTTCTGCCTCGTCGCTTGTTTTCTTTTGGGTGTTTTCTTGGATCTTGGTTTGGGTCTGTGTTGATCCCCAACCTTGATGTAGCCCCTGCTGATGAGTCCATAAATAATTTGTGAACTTTCCTGAGTTGGTCCTCTGATAAGGTTTGAAGATCCTTCTTGGTGAGTGCCTTCTAACCTGTCTAGGTCGATTTCTGCCAGGTCATGCTCATCCAATCCCATGACTGTGTCTTCCTCTCTTTCTAGTTCCTTCCCTGAGATTGAGTGAGTCTGTAGATCTTCTTGGTTTGCTGGGGTTTGATACTCTTGTGACAGTTGGTCTTCCTTGTGCTTGCTAGGATCTGTCCCCGTGGCCTTGTGGGGATTTTCCACTTCTTCTGCCTCTGGTAGGTAGTTGAGGGCTTCAAAATAATTGTTATTTGGGTTCTTTTTTCCATTGTTGGTGGCGGGATTTTTCTGCGCTTGTCTCCTTTGATTTTGCACTTGGGTAAATCCTTCCTTTGTTTTCTCTTCAGCTTCCCTTTTAGGGGGGGGTGTTGAGAGGGAAGTCTCTGAAAAGATGTCCATGCTCATGGCATTTTCGACATATGAAAGGAATGTGTTCATAGTCTACGATTTGGGCCCATTCCTCGTCTTGGTATTCTAAGGTAACTGTGCCTGGCAGAGCTTTGGAGATGTTCGTATAGACACAGATCCTTGCATAAGAGGTGTATTTTCTCTGTTTGGTAGCTTCAAAAGATTTGACATATTTACCCAGGGTGTTGCCTATGCCCAGTAAAATTTCTTCTAATCATAACTCTTGAGGTAGGGAATAAAGGCGAATCCATAACGGTGCGTAGGAAAAGTTTTCCTTTTCTGGGCAGAAGCGGTCTATCCAGAAGTGGAGGTAAAGGCTAGCCTGTTAGGATATTTAGACACTTATGAGTTAGTTAAGATCTACTTGGTCTAATATGTTGTTAGGTAAAAGTGTGTTTCTTTAGTATGCATTAGTAAAATATGGTCCCCCTTCAAAGATCATGTCCTTGTCTTCCAAGTTGTAGAATATTACTGTGAAGAAACCTTTGGAGCTCAGTTGGAGCTCAGTTGGAGCTCATAGTCTCCCTTGAGGTTCCAACACGCCTTGATCCATCGAGTTAAGTCCTTTTCTAAGGGCCAGAGACCTAGGAATTTTCCTTCGAGGGCATGGTCTCTCATGAACTGCGTGTGTTCCCCTATCCTTGTGGTCTTGATGATGTATCTGGGCACAACCGGAGATTGGGGGATGAATTTGCTGGGTATTCAAGCTCGAGCTACTTTTGGATGCAAGGACTCAACATCCATGCTCGAAACTTTGCTAATATCCATCTCTTCCTGTAGATATTGGTCTCATGGGTGGAATGGCAGCTTAAAGGATGGTCTGCGCACCCACGAGTTCTCCAGATCTTTGGCGGCGACGTTGTGGTAAGAGGGGGATTTCACCCCCCCTTCTATTCCCATTCTTCTGTGGCGATCAGTACCAAGGTGCAGAGGCGATCGGAGGTGTGCAGAGGAGTTGAGACGTGGTTAGGGTAGGAGGGTTGCTGGTGCATGTGAGCCCTAATCTTACAGAGCGCCCTGCAGTTCCTTGATATTTCAAGAATCAACTTTCTGGAAGTTCTATCAAATAAATAATTTTGTATATAAATGGATTCTTCTTGAATGACAACCTCAATTCAAAGATTTTGAGTTTCTTGCAATCTTTGGTCATCATCGGGAAATTGGATATTCTCAATATCAACTTCCAAGTCCATATCTTCTATAGAAGCTTCAATTTCAGGTACATGTTGTTCAACTTCCTATCGAGAATTGGTCCTTTTTCTTTTCACTTTAACTTTATGTGGTTTTTACAATTTTCCTTGTGGAGGGTTTCTATCACCTCTATCGCCTGAATTATTTGCCGAATACTTTTTCTGTTGTGATGTTTTCGACTGAAAACTCTATTTGGGTAGGACATTTTTTGTGAGAATATAAGATATTCAACACCTTTTTCATTCGATACTTTTCCCTTTTGTTTCCATCAATCTTTTGTACTCACAATAGTTTCAATATCATCTATTCTTTTCTCAACAAATTATGTCGAAGGATCATGACTATCACCTTCTTATTCTCTAAAAATAAATGTATTATTGTGTTAGGGACCTAACCTCCCTAACCTCTCACATAGGTAGAATAATATATTTTCCATGTAATAAAGGCCAATATTAATAAGGCCTAGTAATAAGGAAGAATAAATCAAATGTAAGAAGACCTAATAAAATCTTTTGCTTCTAGAAGATCTTCTTCTAGATTGTTCTTTCGGTAGATAGATTTAGTTTAAATAGGAGTCGAGGGCATGACAAGTTTTTGTCTTGAGAATTATTGTAATAGAGCGCTGTTTTGCTGGAGGTTTCCCCCTCGAAGAGGTAAGTGAACATTGGTTCCTATCAATAAAGGTATTATTTTGGTGTTGTGTTTCATCTATTGTGTTGTTTTGTTGTTATTCTCTGCAATATTTATGTTTTCCGCTATTATAATAGATCTGGTACGTTACAAGTGGTATCAGAGCACTTTCCTTGGCAAAAAATTATGGGTTTTTTTTTTTTTTTCAGGGTAGAGACGTATTCCGATGTCTTAAATATAAAAATATCTCTTGTTCAATGCATAAATCCACGATTGGGGAAGCATACATGTAGGAACTAAAAGTGGTAATTAAGCGCACATTGTTGGCCACCCTTGTAACCCCTGTTTGTACCCCTTCGAGCAGTAGTGCATCAAACAACACCTATATACAGATCGACCTAGATATATTGAAGCCCTCCGTAGATAAACCAATTGGTCGCTTGACTTCTATAATTCCACCAAGAACAATACTCGGGAAGATACTCTCTAGTACCTGGGTAGTCGGGTAATATGGCTAAGTGCACAATCTAGCCTCCTTAGTTGGTACCCTGAGATGTTGGGCCAAGTACTACTGTTGGACCCCTCACGTATATCAGAGAGTTATAGCACAAGGTAAAACCTTTTCTATAGAAAACCTGAATACCCTAACCCTTGGGACTGAAGCAAAAACATAACAACAAAGATCTATTGTCGTGCAACTTTACCTCCTACATTCTGGTTGCAAAATTACTACACATTTTTTACTGTTAAGAATTTGGGCCTTTCAACACTGCAACATTCTTTAGATCGGAGTAGAACTCCGCAGAAGTAAAAAAAAAAGTTTGGATCCTTCCTACATGATTATTTGAGCACTATCCCATTGGATTCCTCTTGTCGCCCTGATCGCAATCATACCTATAATTTTTCAACAATTTTTTTTTCGTGGACCCGACCCCCTTCCAGCCCCCTTATTTGGGACTTACCCCATTGGAATCCCCTTGTCGCCTTGATCATCATGATACCATTCATCCATAACCCCTTTTCTATGTGGTCCAAACCACCCCTTTCTGGTTCCCTCATTCATCATGGCCCACACCCATAGCTAAGATCTTGAAGCCCGCCTCAATATCTTGTCCTCTGTTTTCACGGAGGCCCAGAAGGAAGTGCAACAACTTAGTGCCAATATTACCACCATCAATAACAAAATTCATTCGAACATAGACATAAAAATGGAAACCCTGAAACATGACCTCTCTACCCATCTTGAATGCTTCGTTGTCTAGATCTATGCCAAGCTGAATATCACTGGAGACCTTACCTCCTCTGACCCTCCTTTGCACCCCGAAGGTGAAACTTCCTCCAATTCCCAGACTTTTTAGGTCCATCACTTTCAACATGATCTACGCCTTCTGCGAGTGGGTGTGAAGAAATTTGTCGGCTTGGATTCCACCGACTGGGTAACTCAAAATGGAACACTATTTATCTTTGTACGACATTACATATGAGTTGGCCAAACTCTAGTATGGTGTTCTCCATATAGATCAAGAACGTTGTCATTGGTGGAAATAGAGAAAAAATGCCCGCCAAGGGTATGCTTGGACACACTTTGTTTCAAATCTTTATGAATGATTTGACACTATCACCCACCATTTAGGATGTTTGACAAAGTTGAAACAATATGGCATAGTGGAAGATATTATAGTTTCTTTTGTGCGATTGAATTTCTGCACCGAGGGCATGTCTGATGCTTTTTTCTAAGAATGCTTTATCAATGGCCTGAAGGATGAGATCCGTGCCCATGTATGCATGGATTGCCCCCTTAGTTGGGTTCATCACCCTCCTTTATTCCTCGCCCTAAACTAGTCACTCCCACTCCTCCCTCCACTCCACTAAAGATCCAAAAATAGACCCGGGTAGAAATGGATGAACGCCAACTCAAGGGACTTTGTTATAATTGTGGTGACAAATATTTTCCCGGGCACAAGTGTAAGGAACAAAATATTTTTATTTCCATCTCTGAGGATGTTTCTGAAGAAGAGGTCAAGACTCCCCCTATGGCTGAATCACCTAAACCCACTGACCCGAATCCACTCTCAGAACCCCCAGAAGTTGAACAGTCATTTCCTTGAATGCTCTCAATGGCTTATCTACTCCCCAAACCCTCTAGCTAATTGGTTACATTAAGCATCAGAAGGTCATCATCCTCGTTGATAGTGGCAACATCCATAATTTTATTCATCACCGCATTTCCCATGAAACTAATTGCTATATCTGAGCAATCAACAAATTTCAAATCATGATTGCCAATGGAGGGTCCATGAAATGTGGGGGGCATTGTGAAAATGTGTGTCTCTAAATTGCTCAGTACCACATGAAATCTCATATGTTTTCTATTGACATGGGTGGTTGTGACATTGTGATGGGTGTCGAATGGTTAAGGACTCTGGGCCCCATTCTCATGGATTTTAAGGAATTAACCATGCAATTCAGCTAGGAGGGCCAACAATATAAGTTCCGAGGAATAACAACATGTACCCTTAAGGTCATCAGTTCCCATCGCATGGAAAATCTCCTCAAAAAAGGTCATTCCGACATCATTGCACAACTCCATTCCATTCACTCCACTGAGACACCCTTTGTGCCTCCTGACCTCCAATCCATCCTCTCCAAACATCAAGATGTTTTTTCCACTCCCCATAGGCTTCCTCCTTTTTGTGTTGTTCATTATCATTCCATTCCCCTCATCCCTGACAACCTTCCTCCCAATGTTCGTCCCTATCGTTATCCCTTTTCTCAAAAAAATTAAATTAAGAAAATTGTTCAAGAATTGCTCACCGCAAGCGTTATTTATCCTAGTACTAGCCCCTATTCTTCTCATGTGGTCATGGTACTTAAGAAAGAAGGCTCTTGGTGCATGTGTCTTGACTTTTGTGCCCTCAACAAACTCACTATCAAAGATAAATTTGCCATTCCTGTCATTGATGATCTCTTGGATGAATTAAGTGGTTCCCAATTCTTTACTAAAATTGATCTTTGTTCTGGATACCACCAAATACGTATGAAAGAGGTAGACATTCCTAAGACTGCATTTCAAACTCATGAGGGCCATTATGAGTTCTTGGTCATGCCCTTTGGCGTGTGTAATTCTCCCTCCACTTTCTAAAGCCTCATGAACCATGTCTTCTGTCCTTTTCTCCATCATTTTTTCTTAGTTTTCTTTGATGATATTCTCATCTATAGTAAAATTTGGACAACCCATCTTGCTCATGTGGATCAAGTTCTTCATCTACTCTCTCAGCACCAACTTTTCCTCAAACAATCTAAATGTGATTTTGGAACTTTGGAAGTCGAGTGTTTGGGTCATATTGTTGGCAAAACAGGTGTCGGGGTGGATCCTAAGAAGATTGAAGCTATGCAGGATTGGCCTCGCCCTAAGACTCTCAAAAGCTAGCGTAGTTTTCTGGGTTTAACATGCTATTATCACAAGTTTGTTAAGAATTATTGAAAGATTGCGATGCCTCTCACTGCTCTCCTTAAAAATAATTCTTTCACTTGGACTCCAACAACTAATCATTACTTTCAAGCCTTGAAGGTGACTATGTGCACCACTCCTGTCTTGGCCCTTCCTGACTTCACAGAGACCTTTGTCCTGGGATGTGATGCTTCCAGGAGAGGAATTGGAGCAATCCTTATGCAACATGGTCAACCTTTGGCCTTTACCAGCAAACAACTACCAGAGCGACATTTTGGCCAATCAATTTATGAAAAGGAAATGTTGGCTATTTTGCATGCAATGGATCTATGGCACCCTTATCTATTGGGGAAATGCTTTCAAATTAAGATAGATCACCAGAGCCTCAAGTATTTTCTGAATCAATGCCTTTCATCCCCCAAGCAACAAAAATGGGTGACTAAGCTATTTGGATATGATTATGAGATCATTTACAAGAAAGGAAAAGACAATGTGGTTATTGACGTTCTTTCAAGAAAATATGAAGATGAAGGGTCCCTTTTCCCCCTCTACTTCATTGTACCATATTGGCTCCAAGTTGTTCTCCATGAATGACTGCAAGATCCCAAAATTTCGTGTCTGATCCAACAATTGCAAGACAATTCTCTAGTTTCCCTAAGGTACTCTTGGCACAATGATGAGATTCACTACAAAGGTCATCAATATTTAAGTAAACAACCACAACTTAAATCCACAATGCTTTCTGAGCTTCATGCTACACCCACAATTTGGCACTTAGGTTTTACCAAAACCTATGACAGGGTCAAACATTTTTTTTTTTGGGATGGTAGGAAACAAGACATTCTCACTTTTGTGGTGGAATGTGATGTTTGTCAACCCAACAAGGGATAAACAGTCAAAGCCCTTGGCACACTACAATTGCTTTCGATTCCACCCGCTATTTGGAGGGTTATCTCTATGGATTTCATTGTTGGCTTACCTAAATTGGGAAATAAGTGAGTCATCATGGTGGTAGTTGATCGTCTTTCCAATTATTCTCATTTCTATGATCTTCAACACCCATTTACCACCTCCACTATGGGTCAAATTTTCATGGATCATATCTTCAAGCTTCATGGCATGCCTCATTCATTGTTTCTGATAGAGATTCCACTTTCACCAGCAATTTTTGGCAAGAACTGTTCAGGCTACAGGGCACCCAATTGCATCTCAGCACCACTTATCATTCCCAGACTGATGGTCAAACTGAAGTTGTCAACAAGTGTTTGGAAACATATTTGAGGTGTTTTTCATCTAAAAGGAAAAATTAGTGGGCTCAATGGTTACCCCTAGCTGAATGGTGGTACAATAGTTCTTACCATACAACTACTCGCATGACTCCTTTTGAAGCAGTATATGGAAAAAATCAACCTTCAGTTCTCTCATACATGCCCGATGTCTCGAAGGTCTAGGCGGTTGACCAAACTCTTACAGTTTGAAAGTATATTCTATGTACCCTCAAAGCGAATTTGGTCATGGATCAGAATTACATGAAGCAACAAGCAGATCAAGGACACTCAAAAGGTCAATTTGTTGAAGGATACTAGGTGTTTCTTCGACCGCAACCTTATAAGAAGACTTCACTCAAGGTTGACCATTGTCATAAACTGGCGCCTAAATTTTATGGTCCTTATACAGTTCTCAAGCGCATGGGACATGTGGCTTATCAATTAGCTTTGCCCAGTCATTCTAAGCTCCATCCACTTTTCATGTTGCCTGCTTAAAGAAGGTGATTGAAACTAAGTGCCAAAATCAAACCAATCTTCCCTAGTTGGATGAAGAAGGCTCCATCCGGTTACAACCATAAGCAGTCTTGGACCAATGTGAGTGTCATCTCTGTCAATGCACCATCAAGGAAGTGTTAGTACAATGGAAAGATACAACTCCAACGTATGCCACCTAGGAGCCAACTACCATTTTGCAGAAATTTACTTATATCAAGCCTTGAGGACAATGCTATTTTTTAAGGGGGAGGGCATGTTAGGGACCTATTGACCAAAATTGGTCACCTATATTTTCCCTCTCTTGGATTAATAAAAAAAATTGATATCGAAAGAAGAAAAATTTTGAACTCTTATAAGTTCATTGCGTAGCCCTCAGTCTCAACTTCGCCACTCATTTTTTGATTCGAAAATCCGTGTTTGTATGCTGTCCAGGTTTCCGTCAAACAAGAAAAAGGGTGCTACTTCTATGTGGAATAAAGATAATCTCTTGGAATTGCATTTAAATTTTCAGGTCTAAGACCCTAGTTTTCTTCATTAATTTTCGGGTCCAAGACCCTAAAAATCTTCTTGTGCCGAGTTCAAAACCCATAAAAATATTCTATTATATTATTCATGGGAATCTTCCATATTCACCACAACCCACCATACTCATACTCCATATTCTTCAACACTTAACACTCCACACATTTCCTTAACACTCAATCCACACTTAATTTTTTTTATATAAGCATGCATACTCACTCATTCCCCCCACTCACATCCACTCACTCATTACCCCCACTCACATTAACCACCCCCTTCATACGTAGTTTTTTTCTAATTCCTTGCGGACTCGCGAAATCCCTTATCCCCTCACCTCCCTCAATCCCTCACCCTGCGAGTCCACCACACTCATTTCACCCCTTCCCTAAACTACCATACCTTCCCCCCTTACAACACTCATCTCCTTCCACTCCATGGCGGGTTGGCGGACCGACCATACTCTCACACCCCCTCACCTGCCGGCCCTCTTCCCCTCTCCCTACATTTCCCACCCCTTAACTTCCGCCATCTACAAATATCCCTTCCCCCTAACTACCCACTCCTACACTCTTGTTCATTCTCCCACTTAAGCTTCACACCCAAAACTTATTTTAATCATACATAAAATCCTAACCAATGATATTGTTACACATTCTATCCACTCATGTAATGATACATGGCATCTATAAAGAGATGACAAGTGGCATCCCATGATTTGATGACATGGCACTTTTATTAACCAATGAATTAATGCCGCGTGGAAACTCATGGAGGGAGACACATGGCAGGTTATTATTGGAGACATGTGAAAACCTATAGAAAGGTGACATGGGGAAGCCAATCAATTTGTGACACATGGTAGTGGATGGGTGACTCATCAATGCTGTCTGGGCAAATTGGAGGCTGATTGGTTATCCAAAATATTATTCTTTAATTAATTTCTCAAGGAAGGTTGAACTCCTAAGTTTCCATAGTACTTTCATTTCTTCATGAAGCATATATCGTACTTTTCAATATATAAACTATATATTTGTAAGAGCCCATGCATGTGGGATACAATTTATGAAACAAATTTGAAATTTGTTTAAGGAAGGACGAAATTTGATCCAAGGGCCCACATTTGCCCAAGACATTTGATCAACGATGGTTGAGTCACGATTTTGCAAAGACCATAACTTGAGCTTCGGGTGTCAGAATCACACAAACTTTATACCGTTGGAAATATATTTCAATGAAAAATATGATGGTACATGTTTCAAGGGCTGAAAGTATCTACATTTTCCCCATAAATTAAAATATCAGTCAGGTTCATTTTTAATGGGCCTACTTGACAACGCAACTTAACAACCCCATATCTTGAGATCCGGGCGACAAATTTGGGAAAAAGTTATATCATTTGAAATATAAGACGACGAAGATCACATTTTAAGTGATTTGTATGGTTACACATTTTATTTTCACTTCCATAAATTTAAAACACAGTCCCCCTATTTTAAAAGGAAATTAGTTAAATTTTGAAAATAAAAGTTTATTTAATAACTTTTATTAAAGAAGAAAAGGGACCCATTTTGAATATGCCTATATTAATGATGTAAGTTAATTAATTAGGAATTAATGAGGCTTTAATTAAATATAATACTTCAAGAAAATAATTGTACGGAAAATTCAAGAGAGAAAAAACCCTAACTACTCAAATAGTTAGAAGATCTTATTTTAAAAAGAGAAGAATGGCTTCATCAAAGGTTCCACAATCAGAATTATTAGAGGGGTAGGGAAGAAGATCAAAGGAAGAAGAAGGTACAACCATGAATACATATCCAAGCTTCTGATCAAGGAAAATAAATCTCCATCTTATCCACTCTTTCTATTATTCTACTCCATTTCTCATAACTTTATGCTTGAGTCTTTGAGATGGGCACAAGGCTGAGTTCTTGAGTGTTATTCTTGTATTCTTCCAAAATATTTTTCTTGTATGATCATGGAGTATTTACAAACATACACATGGATTTCAAATATTTTGTAATGAAGAACATTTTTCATGAATAAACTCCACAAAGAATTGCGTCGAAGTTGATTTCGATTGAATCTTGTAACTTTGAGTCTTAAGGATGAGGTATTTGAGATCGACCTATAAAATTATCTTTTGATGTTGATAGTAGTACTCTTTTAAAATTCTTTGAGATGATCAAATTATTCTCTCCTATTTCTCATGAAGAAGACATGGATGCATTTATATATGATTAAGAAGATTGTGTATGTGATGCTGATCATAAAGAAATTATGATGATAAATCCCTCCTTCAATCTTTTCAATTGTTTAAATACTTCTTGCTGCATACAAAGATTAGATTTGGTTATTGAAGAACCATTTTATTGAATAATTTATAGCAATAAAGATCTAGGGTTTTCTGCCTTAGCATTATCCTAATCCAAGATATCACATATATATCTTTTATCCAAACATGAGTACCACCTCTTTAAAAACGCAGGAGGATCCATATCCTCGCGAGGTTGCCATTTCGGTCTTAATGGATTCAAGCATCAACATGACCTAACCTCCCTAACCCCTCACATAGGTAGAATAATATATTTTCCATGTAATAAAGGCAAATATTAATAGGCCCAATAACAAGAAAGAATAAGTCAAATGTAAGAAGACCTATTAGAAGCTTTTGCTTCTAGAAGATCTTCCTCTAGATTGTTCTTTTGGTAGAAAGATTTAGTATAAATAGGAGTCGAGGGCATGAGAATTTTTTTGTCTTGATAATTATTGTAATAGAGCGCTACTCTACTAAAGGTTACCCCCTCAAAGAGGCAATGGAACATTGTTTCCTATCAATAAAGGTATTATTTTGATGTTGTGGTTTCATCTATTGTGTTGTTCCACTGTTATTCTCTGCAATATCTCTGTTTTCAGATATTATAATAGATCTGGTACATTACATATTAAGTGCATTACTAAACCCAATTTATGTCACGTGATCAATAAAAATATGGTTTGTGTCAAAACCCTTGATTTCGTTTGTGAATTTCAAATTATATTGATCAACATGGACTGCGAATTCATCAATTTTAAAGATTCCTCTCAAAAAAAATTCCCCGATTCTCCATGGTAGTGGAATGAACTGCTTCTTTCTTTTCTCATGGAAGAAATGCAACCAGAACTTATATTGCCTCGCAACCTCAATAGCAAATAATCTATCTAGAACACAATAAGGTAGAAAAATCGATCTTTCACGAGAGTAGTAAATTCTCACAATATCGTAATTATCCATCTTCTCTATAGTTCCCTTTTGGTCTAGGAAAACTGATGCTTCTCGTGACAGTTTGGAAGTATTATCTCCAAAAACAAGTTTTTTGAAATAGAAACAAATTCATTGTATACTTCATAAAAATAGTAATGAACGCTTGTCTCCATAAACCTTGGTACCACATAGTCACTGGATCGATTTTATAGTCCACCCTTTTGCTGATACTCAAACCCTTGAAGACATGGTAGTAAGTGGAAAGGGAAAGACAAGAAGATGAAAACCACTGCACTTCAATTCGAGAATCCAAGTAACCACTGTAACCATTGCAATATTGATGGCCACACTAAATAAAAGTGTTGGAAACTACATAAAGAGTTGAACCCTAAGAATCGTAAGAAGGATGCCAAGAAGAAGAGCTTTCTACCATGGATTCAAGCAATCGGTTAGAGATCAACTAAAATGTTGACGACAATATTGCTTGCACTTCAATGCAGAAGGAGGTAAGTTTGATTATCCTTCATCACAAGGAAGAGAAGGAGATGAAAAAACTCTTCCATATCAAGATCTAGGTGAAAAAGACCAAGGTAAACACTCTATTCGATTCCGGTTCACATGCCAATCTCATAGCAGTCGATCTGGACAACAAGCTTGGGTTGGAGGTTCATGATCATCCTAGCCCATATCCATTGGGGTGGGTAAACAAGGATAAAGAGGTTAAGGTCATGAAACAATGCAAGATCAAATTTACTGTAAGTGCATATTTTATTGATGAAGTGGATATATATATATATATATATATATATATATAGAGAGAGAGAGAGAG
>JASDQU010437142.1:72732-83344 GCA_032191745.1 Picea mariana | reverse complement strand
CATATCATGTTTCCTTCATGGCAATTGGAGCTGTATTATGAAATTTTTGAAGTGGTGATTTGTTTGAGAAGTCTACAAAAACACTTTCTCTTCTTGAAAGGGGTTTTGATGATATCATGTTTTTTTCTGTGTAATCTATGTACTTTCACAACTCAAAAATCTCTTTCCTCCTAAAATCATACCCATTCCTCTTACTCATGTCTACAGTAACATGCTTATTGGATATGTCATCTGGGTCAGTCTTCTTAGCAATCAAAGACAATCCTATTTCATAAAATCCAAATTTTGGACAAACAAGTTGTTGTGTAGCCATGCTATCTTTCTGATCTACCAAGTGATCACAACAAAAATTGGGATGAATTTGTACTTCGATGTCTACCATCTGATAGGAAGTATTGGTGACAGTCTCCAGTAAGAATTCAAGAAAAATATTCTCTTGAGCCTGCAACCGTGAATTATCCTTCTAGATTTCAAGACTTAATGCATGTAAGACATGACAAGGTGACTTACCCTCACTCTTTTACGATCATTACCGAGGATCAATCATATGAAAGTAATATTTTTAGAGAATCTAACTGTCAAAGGGAGGGTAATAATAAAATAGATACAATTAGTAGATTTAAGTTTCCAAGACATGCAAAAACAATTGATTTTGATGAAAATTTCTTGGCAATCAGTCAAGATGGAGGTCATTCTCATCTCGAGATTGTAACAGATCCTCTAATAGGAACATGAATTCTAATAGATCCTTAGTTTGAAGATGATATAAGGATAAACCAATAGCTATAAAAGTTGGCCCTTGAGCAACAATATGAACGAGAAGCATTGAAACTAAAACATGAATAAGAATTTCAAGACTTGAAGGATCGATTGAGCCAGAAGGGTTGCACAGTGACTTCTTCAAAGAATTTTCTCTCTGAAACTTGTGAATCACAGTGAAATCTTTCAGTAGAGGGAAGTACATATTTTAGTGACAGAAATAAATCAGAGAGGATTGCTTTCATAGAAATTGCTTCTGTCAGTGCCAGATTTAAGACAATATATGATCCAGAAATGGATTATGGGACTAGTTATGGAGATAAATGTATCCCTAGCCATACTTATAGAGTGAAAGATCTGTCTCCAAACTATGGCTCATTTTCTTCATCATAAATTAATGTTAATAGCAAAGCTCAAGAGAAACTCCCTTATAAATCTAAAGATGGCATGGCTACTCAACAACTTCTTTATCCAAATTTTGGAGGTTATGACATAGAATCGTCTTTGATTGCTAACAAGACTGACCCAGATGGCATATCTAGTAAGCCTGTTATTGTAGACATGAGTAAGAGGAATGGGCATGCTTTTAGGAGAAAAGATGTTTCTAAGTAGTGGAAGTACATAGATTACACAGCAGAAAACATGACATCATCAAAACCCTTTTCAAGAAGAGATAGTGGTGTTGCAGACTTCTCAAACAAATCACCACTTCAAAAATTTCATAATACAATTCCAATTGCCATGAAGGAAACATATGAATATGTATGCAATGATATTTTTATGGAGACCAAAATGAAAGGGCTCTTCAAAGGCCAGGTCAAGAAATTTCTCTAAGGAAAATGATAAAAGATAAAGGGGCTGATCAATTGAAAAAGAAACAGCTTCAGATATTAGTTGCTGACCTCGAGCAAAAAACTCCAGAAGTCACAGAAATGAAGCTCGATGCTCCATTAAAGTCTCTAAATTGGGGATGGACATGAATCAAAGAAACAAAAGAAAAAGAAATGCATACGAGGGTTCATTTAAACTTCATGTCAAGCCTAGGTTCAAAGGCCATGAAAAGCTCATAGACATCCGATATATTTTTCGTGGTGTCTAAAGGACGGTTGGGAAGCCAAATCCATGCATTTTGAACTAGCATAGGTTGCAGGAAAGTGAACTTGTATCTAGAAAATTTATTATTATTATTATCATCATGAAGTGGTCAAGATTTCTGGGTTTGTAAACAGTTTTTGTGGAGTTTCCGTGAAAAGTAAAAGCTGTTTTTTCTTAATACTATGCATCCTCGTGCAATTTAAAAGGAGTTTGTGTTTCCAACCTATGCTACCAATGAAAATTTCAGAGAAGAGTTGGAATTCTGCTTCGGAAAAAAATATTTCTCTAAGGAAAAAAGTAAAATATAAAGGGCCTAATCAATTGAAAAAGAAACAGCTTCAGAGATTAGTTGTTGACCTCGAGGAAAACGTTTTAGAAGTCACAGAAATAAATCTCAATGCTCCATTGAAGTCTCTAAATTGGGTATGGACAGAAATCAACGAAACACAAGAAAAAGAAACACATATGAGGGTTCATCCAACCTTCATGTCAAGCCTAGGTTCAAAGTACATGAAAAGATCATAGCCATCCGATGTACTTTTTGTGGTGTCTAAAGGATGGATGTGAAGCCAAATCCATGCATTTTGAACCAACATAGGTTGTAGGAAAGCAAACTTGTATCTAGTAAATTTATTATTATTATTATCATCATGAAGGGGTCAAGATTTTTGGGTTTGTAAACCGTTTTTGTGGACTTGTCATGGAAAGTAAAAGCATTTTTTCTGGATACTGTGCATCCTCGTGCATTTTAAAAGGAGTTTGTGTTGCCAACCATTCCTACCAATGCAAATTTCAGAGAATATTTGGAATTCTTCTTCCGACAAAAATATTTAAATTGTCCGACTTCTTGACAAAAATTATCCATCTTCTTGATAGACACAATCTTTAAATTTCTCGACTTCTTGAGAGAAATTGTATGTCTTCTTGACAGAAGTCCTGAAGCTACATTGGAAAGGAAAGAGAGAGGAGGATACCTTTATATCTAGTGCTAGGCTGGTTTAACTTTTGTTTTATTGAAACTTTTGTGTGGATAAAAACGTGAACTGTCGACCTGTCGTTGAGTGAAGCTTTTGGAAATTTTGACCGAAGAGGTAACTACTCAAGCTTTTCTACATGGACCCACCACCTAACGTATGACATATCAGACTTGGTAACTGTGAAGAATAACCAGTTTATGAGTGAAATATTTCAAATGGCACAAGCAACAAATGTTAGTGTTATGTTGTCTATGTTTATCACAAATGGCAACACCAATATCACATGCCTGCCAAGTGGTGAGGAAAACATGCTCTGAATATGTATCTCTAACTTGAATTTGCAATGCCCAATAAGCCTTGAAACAATCAATTCGTTTACATGAACATACTCAAACCCTAGTATTTTGTACAACAAATGTTAAGATATTGGAACACCAATTTTTTGTATAGGAACAAATGCTTGCTGGAGGGAGTGAACATATAATGTTAATAGGATGGAACACTAGTTTTTTTTATAGGAACAAGCACACAGAATGATATCTCTATCCATGTTCTTAGATTTCCCTTCTCTATCATCAGAATCCTCTAATTTCTTCTGCAACCCATGATTGTTGTCATCTCTCTTGGAACCCTTTCAATTACCTTGAGTGAAAAGAGAGACAAGAAGTACTTCCATGACCTTTAATTTCACAGTGAGTGATATATTCTTCTTGGGCAAAACATGGTCCATAGAAATACCAGTGCCGACGTATTGAGAACAAGGAGGATACAAATCCATGTTATTTTTATCTGACTTTTTGAATCCCAACAAAGATATATTCAACTTAGTAGCAGTTTTGAGCAACTTGGGGAATTGGATCTTGACTCCAAGGACGTTAAAAGATTGTGGAAAGGCAATATCGATATCAATATCATCCAATGGTGTTGTAGGAATTTGGAGGGGAAACAACTGGAAATGGTAAAATAAGTTACCTACAGGAGAAATGCAAAAGAACACACCGGCCTGGACAATGGCGTTGAGAAGAAGAAGAAGAACGGAACGATTCTGCCAACAAATGCAGCTACTCTGAAAACTCTGAAGAGAAGTCACAGGTTTGAAATTAGGACTTTGGATGAAGTTTTTTCAAAATGCACAATTCTAAATCCATCATATTGATAAAGATCTTGAATGAATTCTGCTAGTAAATATAAAATTATAACTCATTCATTATTGATGGTTATCCATTCATTATTGATAGTTATTCATTCGTTATATGATATTTACAGGGACAAGAATTAGATCATACACTTAATGGTAAGTGTATTATATCATAGAAACTGAAAAGCAGAAGAACACAAAAGTTATATTATGGTAAGACTCATGAATCTTACATACAAGACAATCTTGTGATTCTGAATACTATTCCATCCATCCCACCTGCTCTCTCGCCCCACCGGGATGTAGGGGATTAAACTAAATCTATGTATGGGGATTAAACTAAATATATGGATTAAAGAGTAGCAATCGCCCTACTGGGATGCAGGGAAATAAACTAAATCTATGGATGGAAGAGTAGCAAGAAGTCAATCACAATGAATATAAAATGTGGTTAGGCGGTGCAGAGAAGTACCTTGAAAACCTTGTACTATTGAGGTGATAAAATGGAGCCCTGACATACACAAATCGATCTGTTTGATGGTGTTCTCATGGTGGTGGAGACGGTGGCCACATTTTTTAATGTGGCCACAATTTTTAAATCCCTCACATACACAGATTGATCAGTTTGAGGGTGTTGTCAAGGTGTTGGAGACAGTGGCTGCAATTATTAAATCCCTCTATGGTTTTGATAGTCAATATAATGTAGATATTTTCCAAGCAACTAAAAATATGTATGTCAGGATTTCCAAAAACATTAGGACGACATTAGGTAGTCAATATAATGCATATCTTTGTGTCAAGATTTCCAAATCCTTGTCAAGATTTCCCATAATGTAAATGTCCAAACTTATGATACATAAAGGTATATGTAAATGCATAAAATAAACTTGACAATAAAAGTGGAAGATTATTAACCAATAGGAAGTCAAACAAAAGTAAATAAAATATTTTTAAAATGATTATTTTATTTTTCCTATTCAAAACTTTGAAGATCATACAAAAATACATTTGGTCAACCACAAACTAATTGAAGTTCAACGCTCTAGCGAATGCTAGAGTCCTGGCCTTCAAGATGGACTAATAAGAGAATTATTAGTACCATAGGCAATCACAAAACTACATTCACTAGACCATTCATAGCTAGACACGTGAGTAGTTTGAACCTCCCAAGCCATTGAGAGAACATGTTCATCTAATAAATGGAGAGACACATTTGAGCATTGAGTCTCACCAGCACGAAGTCAAAATTAAAAAAATAAGAAGGTTACTAGAGGTTGTTGGACATATATCATGAACAAAGACTCCTTTCGATTCTAAATATTTTAATCAAACAAACCAATATACCTTTTCAAGATGCTTGTTGGTGCCTTTTTGGCATACATCTCTCAAGATATGTCTTCTCTAAGAGATATAACTTTATTTATTCAACTCATACATGAAGGCATATCCTCATTAAAATTAGGGTTTTAAAAATCGAGCATGATATGCATCACAACTAGAAAAATCTTTACATGGATTTGAAAACAGATAGTCACCAAATTTTCCCAGCTCCATTTTCCATTCAAAAAGATTGGAAACTAACTTATGAAAATTCATTGATATAAAAAAAATATTTCCCTTAATATTTAAGATGGTAGATGAACACCATAGTATCCTAAAATTTACCCTCACATAGAAACAACACCAAAATTTGTATAATTGAAGTTCTCAATACGGAGTCATGGTAGTAAAAAATAAGTACTTAATGATTTTAATTAAAACCATTCATAATAAGGGGAGGAAAATGTTCTCCCATGTCGGATTTTCCTTGGGCAAGGAAAGGTGCATCTGGAAAGAAAAGATCCATTCTCTCCAACACCAAATTTTACCCTTTCCCAAGTTTCTTTTGCAGAATGATTTCACTCATCCTGAATCAATGTAGGCATAACAGTCTCACTCTCACCACCTCCTTCAACCCGTTGCATTCCACTTCCCCCTTCCCCCCATTCCCCATCTAATCCAAACTCTACCAAAGTTGTTTTACAGAAATTGAAACTGATTGCACCCAGTAATCTCTAATTTTTTTGTATCAGGAAAATCCAATAGAGGAATTGCGTAACTCTCCATAAATTGAAAATAAAACAAAGGAAATGTCTGCTCGCTGGGTAACAAATCCCCTTTTTTTTAAAATGGGTGAATGCAAGTTTATATTTGCCCCATAACCTGAAATTTAGGCTAATTAAAGCATAAATCCTGAAATATATCGAATGGGAGGGCGAATTCGCTATCAGTAATTCCCATATCTATACAAATCGGGTGAGTGGAGGTTGTTGATGGAAATTTCATGGATGGAATTTATTTTTTTATCTCTTTCCCTCATAAAAACCTGGGCTAACCCAATCAGCAATTTAAAAAATAAATAAAAATTAGGTGCTAATAATAAAATAATAAAAAAACCAATACAATACAAAAAATTCACCCCAATCAAAATTTGGAACCCCTTAATTTCTCCCATGAGCGAAATTTCGCCCCTAAAATCATCTATGTTTCCAGGTACTTCAAACTATCATGATCTTCTTTTACTTTGAAGTGTCTTCCCATTAGGTAAGGGCACCATTTATGAACTGCATGTACTATGGACAACATTTATTTTTCATAAATGGGTTTGACTAAGTTTTTCCCTTTAATTTGGCTACTTTCAAAGGAAATGGACCTTTCTTCTTGCATTATATTTGCACCAATTTGATGGCCTGAGGCATCACACTCCACAATAAATGTTTTTGTAAAGTCATGTGTGGCCAAGATGGGAGTTGCACAAATAGCCTCCTTAATTTTTTCAAAATCTTTGGCTGATTCCTCCATCCAATAAAATGCTTCCTTATTTACTAATGTTCTTATAGGTGCCTCTATTTGACCACGGTTCTTGAAAAACTTGCAGTAATACCATGTCAATCCTAAGAATCCTCTAATATTCTTCAAGGTTTTGGGAATTGGCCATTCCATCATATCTTTAATTTTGTCAGCGTCCACTTTTACACCTTCATGAGATACAATATGACCCAAATATTCCACTTCTTCAATCCCAAAGGCACACTTGGAAGGATTTGCATAAAAAAATTTCTCTTCCAATAGTTGTAATAATCTGTCAACATGTTGTACATTCTCTTCCCAAGATTTTTTGTAGATTAGTATGTCATCCAAAAATACAAACACAAATTTTCTAAGGAAAGGCTTGATAATATAATTCACTAAGCTTTGAAATGTTGAAGGTGAACTAATAAGTACAAATGGCATAAAAACAATCTCATAATGACTTTCATGTGTTCCAAAATATGTTTTAGGAATGTCTTCCTAACTTATTCTAATTTTATGATATCTCGGACAAAGATCCATATTAGTAAAGATTCTCCATGAAATTCATCTAATAATTCATCAATGACAGGGACAAGAAACTTATCTTTGATGGAAATTTTGTTGAGTTGTCTATAATCTAGAAACATATGCCATGAACCATCCTTTTTTGTAACAAACACCATTGGTGAATAGAAAGAACCTTGTATAGGTTAAATGATGCTAGTCTCTAACATTTCTTGTATCATGCACTCAATATCACTCTTTTGTGCATATGGATACTAGTAAGGCCTAATGTTAGGCGATACACTTTCACATTGCAAATACATACCATGGTAATGATCTTGAGAAGGTGGAAGACCATTAGGAATTTCAACAAGTACCTTGTAATGATTGTTGATAACTATTTGGAGATCTGATGGAGTAGGGGATAAAGATGTTTGAACATCAAGTGAGAACAATTGTGAAATTACACATCGGTGTCCCTTTTTGAGTAATTTGTCATGTTATTAGAAATCATCACTTTAGATGGTTTCCCTTAGATACCTCTAAGCTCAATTTCCTTGCCATCGGAGGAAAATTTCATAAAAATATCTTGGAAATTAAAGGCCATTGTTCCTAATGATTGTAAGCATTGGACCCCTAATAAAAAATCGACACCCCCATTTGGATGGAAATCATGCGGATATCCATAAAATACTCCCCCATGTTGAGATTAATACTATGGAATTTGCATGAACAATTTATGGTACCTCCATTTGCAATCATTACTTGAAACTTTGTTGTGGGATATACAAAGAAATTGAGATCTTTTGCTAATTTATAATTGATGAAATTATGGGTACTACCAAAATCAATACATATTGTTACATTTTTCTTTTTGATGTATCCTTGTATTTTGAATATTTTTGGAGTACTTATGTTGACCAATGCATGACAATATATTGTCGATGTAGTCTCTTCTAGATGTAGATCTTGTGGTGGTTCCAATTCTTTATCTTCTTCCTTATCACATTCTATGTAGAATCATTTATTTTCATTCCACTTATGCCCCTTAATATACTTGTTGTCACAATTAAAACATTGTCCTTTTTGTCTTCTTTCATCCATTTTTTGAGGTGGCAACCTTGTTGGTTGAGGTACACTATCTTCTTCCTCTTCACAGTCTATCTAGAATAATTTCTTCTCACCGCATTTATGCTCCTTATGGTACTTATTCTCACAATTTAAACATAGTCTTATTTATCTTCTTTCATCCATTTGTTGAGGTTTCAACCTTTCTGGTTTATTTACACTTGTCTTATGACCCCAAAATGATCTTTTCTTTCTATGTATGCTCCAAGGGTAGACTTGTGTGTAGCCTTATTTTTTTCTTGATTATGATGAGAATTTTTCATATCTTCCATAATATTTGTAGGATATATTAATAAAATATCATGTTTGATGTCTTGCTTTAATCCACCCATGTAATATTCCAACAATTTTTCATCACTTATGTTATCCACCCTTGTGGTCAATGCCTAAAATTTTGAATTATAATCTTCAATATCACGTAAGTGATTGATTCTTGTCAATTGATTGAAGTATTCTTGTTCCCACACTTTCCCATATTATGCTTCTAAGTCTCTTGTAAATAAACCCCGAGTATAATGATAAAGAGGGGGATGCATTTTCACTATCCATTTATACCATTGATATGGTTTTATCTAAAAGTTCAAAGTTTCTATGTGAATCATTTTCTTATCATCCATAATATTATTTTGTTAAAAATATTTCTCCATTTGGTTCACCCTGGTAAAGACCTCTTTTCCATAAAAATTATTTAATTCAAGCTTGGGAAACTTGAATTTATGACCCCCACCATAATTAAATCCACTATTAGAGTTATATTCACTACTTTCAAATTGCTTATTATTGGTAGTTTGTTCAACATGAATACTACCATCATTTTCCTCATTTCCTTGCATTTGGTATTTCATTTAGAGAGTATCTCATCTAGACCATGAAATCTCACTAAAGACATGGAATTTTGCAATTCCTTCATGGATTTTTGTATTTTTTCTTTAATGCCATTCTTATTTTCATTGATCTTATTGTCCATTTCATCCATATTATTTTTCATGGGATTCTTATTTTCTTCCATCTTGTTTTCCATTTCACCCATCTTCCTTTCCATTTATTGAATTTTTCTTTGAGTTTACCAAATCATCATTTGTTATTTACTTGGCACTCATAACATTAATTGTTTCCTCCAATTTGGAGAACTTGTTATCTATCTCATCATTTTCTTCATGGGTGATAGATGATACTTATGTATGTTTAATTGGTGTTGGAATATTTTTGGGACCCATGTGGAACAAAAATAATAATACTCCTCCTTTTCCTCTTTATCAAAAATTTTGAATCACCAAAAACATATCTTCCAATCAAAAGTTATGCCAATGGTGACCACTAAGTATTGTATATAAAGAAGAGAGGCGATTGTGACATATCATATTGTGTCATAGTGTGGTAACATGATGTACTTGGCATAAGTGAGTCTCCACTTCTTCCTAGAGGGATTGGTGTTCTCAACAAGGGGAAAGTCTATAAGGTGGAAAATATGGCCCTAAAGAGAGAATAGAAGGTCACATGTGTGGAACAAATGTTTCATGCAATACATGGTTTGTAGGAGGATGAAGTTTGTATATACATGGATTGAAGAATGATGAATCATGTTTAGGATATATGTGTATTACATTGGATAAAACAACTTATGTACGTTGGTTTCCAGTAAGGTGAATCATCTATCTTCTTTTCTGGGTAGGTCAGATCCATACATGCTGACAGGTCATGTCAGTAGGCCATACAGGTGGTCTACAACATATTTGTGGGCAGAGGAGATTTCCAAAATACTATTGGGGTTTTCTTTTCTTATTTGTATGGTTATTGGAGAACAAGGTTGTTCTCAGTTTTGGTGACTTTGGAGGACAAGGTTATCCTCATATTTTGGGGATATTGTTTTGGTTGGGAGGGATATCTTTTCCCTCATGATTTCACATTCTAAAAAGATTACATAATTGACATTGTGTCTCATGTGTGTTTATGATTCACCTTTGATCTCTTTTTTTACGTTGTATATGTTTTCATTCAATAATTTCAGTGTAAAGTTGTTAAGTGATAACAGTTAGAGTTTTATTGTTTGATCACCAGGAAGCAATTTTGAGATCTGAAATTAGTCACATAGAGTTTCATGTGAAAATTTACATTTCATTTACTAATAGAAGTCAAGTTTCATTGTATCTCTATGTTTTTTAGTTATCACTATATATTT
>JASDQU010437142.1:59168-72588 GCA_032191745.1 Picea mariana | reverse complement strand
TATATATATATATATATATATATAGGAGACAAATGGGTACAATTATGATGAAAGGGTACAATGAATGGTTTTATCCAATCTACACATATAACCCAAGAAATGCAATAATTCAATATTTATGTCTTAATAAGGGGTTTTATACATAACACAGGGATTTCTCTAGGGATTAACACTCATCTACACATATCATGACCCATCACCTATGGTGTTTCTCTAACTCCTTAATGGCTGATAGAATTAGACTATGTATTTTATAGTGATGTTTGACAATAGGTGCCACAAAGTGGTATATAGAGATAAATGAAGCTTCCTTCTCTAGCCTCTATAACTTGGTGATGGAATTTTAAACTCATTTTAAAATTCACATTAGGTTCAAGATTGAGACATAGATATTGAAATATCTATGCCGAGACACATCCACTCACATCTCTGATCATATTTATGGGTGGAGACAAAGTCATATAATGATCAAAGAAAAAGCATTTAACCTACTCCTGATGGTGTGGTTTACCAAATCCATATTTCCATCTATTTACAAGGGAATTTCTATGGTAGGGGCAGCTTCCAAGGGGAAATATGTCCTTTGTTCTGAACATTTAGATCTTATCTATTCTTAGTTTCGAACTCTATCGGATATCATCCTACATGCTCCAAGGGTGTTGACAAATCCACATAGATAAAACCAAGGACCCCATTCTAATGGAGTTGTTGACTTTATTTCCAGTACATCTAAGGTCTAGTTAGTTGGTCAGTTGGGTAAAATGAATATTTCCTCAAACCCTCCAGCTACTAAGCTCACCACCCAAACCTCCTCGACTCACTTTCAACCATCTAAGGTGAATTTGGTGAAATAAATGCAATTGATGAATCCTCAACAACCTAGGGGAAGAAGAAAAATAACAACAAGAAAAATTCTAATAATGAACATGGAGTCCGTCAATCCCAAACCAATACTGGGGGAGGAACCAAGGGGAAGAAGAAAATTTTGCTCCCCTGCACAATTTGCGGGGTGTACCACCCTACTCACTAGTTTCCTAGGAAGGATGAAATCCACCACTAGATAAGAAGGATCCCCAATAGCTTATTTGTTTTACTCATCCCTTCGCCCCCAACCTCAGTAAATAACTGCATCAAATCGTGCCCATTTGCAAGTGTGATATAGATTATTTTGAGAAAGAAATGAAGGAAGAAATATAATAAGTAAATACATAGATATATTTCCCAAACCACAGAGATATAATAATGCACAATTTTATTAATGAAATAAATGTGTAGAAACTATAAGAAAACAGAGTGAATGAACTCACTAAAATTGTGGCAGCTTATCTTTGAGAAGAGACGTGATGGATACTCTCATTTGCTAGAAGATGATGTTTACAATGAAGCTCCAAAGTCCTTTTTAACATAAAGAAAGTACAAAACCCTAAACCTAGAATATGAAAGGCCAAAAGGTTTGCAGGAACCAATGGGGTTAGTTGATACGTCAACTTCTCGAGGGCATAACATTTGCATATGATCTCTGTTTGGGGCATTCGATACCTCATCAAAAAGGTGTATCCAAGAAGTAAAACTTCCAATGTGGGTCAAGGCATGTTTTTGGGAACCCTTTCCCCCCCAAAAGTCCAAAAAAACATCATTTAGGGCCTCCAAATGGCCCCAAAAGTTTGGGACTTGAAAAACTCTAAAAAACTGCAAAAATGGAAAATGGTTCTTTGAGCCAATGGAATAGGTAGGTGTCCACCTATATTGATCTAGATGAAAGCGAGCACAAAAGGTACCCCTTATTTCGAGTGGTTTTACTCTACCACCAACATCATGATGTGTGATTAGATGATTTCCTTAAAGACCCAAGAACACAACTATGATTCCCTCAAGGTAGGTTCTACAAATTGGGAACCAACTTTCTCTTCCTAGCCCTGTTGACCTCTTTAGATAGAGAAAATATTGTTTCACAGATTTCTTTGACCACCAAAGGGTGTTCTTCGAGACATGGCACACAGTCCAAACACTCAAGATGCCCACAACTTTAGTATTGTGGAAGAACTAACCCGGGAACCATGTGCCATGTCTACTCTAGAGGTTTTCCAATGATTTCAAACACAACTAAAAGTTTCATTGTTTGTTGTAGGTGTGGTTGATCCCTACAAAACTAATTTTATTGTGTTTTACATGAACTATTATTGTAATCGACTTTCGCATCAGATTTCTTTCCAAATCATTTAAATATTAATTTGGAAAAATGTCCTCCACATTGTGGTTGATGAAGGTTCTTTGACTTGCATTATGTCCATTCCATGTTGGAAAACCATTGGCACTCTAATGATTGACCCATATCACTCGTTTGCCGGCGAGAGGTGAACGTGAAGTTACGCTCTCCATCTTCATATGCACGTCAACTTTTAGGCATCACGAAGCTTTTATTCACTGCCTTATAATTCTCAGAAGTATAAATGGTACATCCTTTTGGGTCATCTTGAAGATCCCTAGCTATAAATGGCACATCCTCTGGTGTCATGTCGAAAATTTCTTCTGGAAGATCCCTAGCTTTGCAGTAATCTTCGTATTTCTTCAAGAATGTTTATCTCATCGCTTGTATGAATAGTGTTTTCCCCAATTCCAGTTTATCAACTAAGGGTTAACAAGTGTTTCTTTATTTTTAAGGGTTGTTTGAAAATTTTTTAGAATATGTGCATCAAAAGATAATCATAGCTTCATAGAATTCAGACCATTAGACATCAAACTCAAGTGAAATGTGCCTAGGTTTTCATTAGCACTACCTCCGAAGTTAGGTAATGTAGAGGGTGGGATGTTTTTCAAATTTAAATGGCTCTCATTGGAATGCTTTTCAAATTTGACTCGCTCCTTTTGGTTAGAAGCCTCCCCTTAAGTAGCCATGTTAAATCATTTTTCTCCCAAATATACCATAGATTCCAAATAGTCAACACGGAAATTTAGTTTTTGAATGTGGTTTTCTTGATAACCAAAGCCTCTTGTTTTTCCATAGACTTTGTGGGTGGAGAGTTGCTGACTTGGTAAGTTGGGAATTCAACTTGGGATTGGATTACCAAGGTGTTAGCAATAGGGGTGTCTTCTACTACACCACAAAAGCATCCTTTGTCACCCCTTCTTCTTCTCATACATCCTAATATGTTCTAATGCATAACACTTGGGTGGATGTTGGCAAAGCGTCTATCGACAATCCCATGGGCACAATCCCTTAGGCTATTCCCTACCGAGTGTTTTTGTTTCCTACATAAGTGTAAAAAAAGTATCCTACACTCTTTAGTGCATCTTCGATAATGGTGTCAAAAATGAAAGTGATTCTCTATTTTTCTCAAGTTAAATAAGAACACTTGCATATATGTTAACTAACAACACATGGATATATGTAACTTACTTATTTGTGAAGCACTATGCACTATTTGTGGAGATGATGGATGATTGAATTGACTTGCTAAATGAATTATGTATCCTAAATTATGTTTTAGGAAAATAAACCTATTATAAGCTTGCACACTTAATGTATAAAAATGACTTCAAGCAATTGAACTATAACAAGATAAAATTGCAACTGGTATCATAGTTTAGTCTATGGTTTCCTCATTAAGACTAATACAAAGACAAGTAAATTCTAGAGTCTATATGTATTGTCAAAGAAAATAACCCTATCTTTCTAGTAGAAATTCAATGATAGAAAACATAAGGAAAGCAAAGAAGAATTGTATGAAGATTAGTTAAACAAGTCCAATACCAATTATAATTCATGGATGCTCCTATAAGATAAATCATAAGGATATGAAATTACATAGTCTTTTATGTTATCTTTTTTGTAGGAATTAAATATCAAGAAAACAACTTGTTCCTTATGCTTCCTACAATTCTAATTAACTCTAGAAATATTATGAACACTAAACTAGAGGGTTACAGAAATCAAGGTAATGGCATGACTAAGTCTTGTATTAGAAATAAATAGTGCTTACATGTATCTATATTTCTTTCCTTTTGTTAGCTCCTTACATAGTTTATTACACCATTATATATGGTTGGTCCCATATTTAGCATAAAAGAACAAAAAATTTGCAATATGAAAACACATAACTATAACAAAATTTTATTCAAAGTGTCCCCTATCTCCATCGTGTTGCAGGAAGAAGATGGATCTGATTTGCTATTGGTTTCTTCCATGCAACATATGGAAGTCGAATTGATGTTATATATGTTCAAGATTCTGAGAAAAAGAGATAAGATCGTGTTGGAGTTACTTCACACACACCTAGGATTTCTTTTTACTAAATTTTTTTCTTGTTTATTAGTCATTATTCAATCTCCTATATTTTAGGAAGAATATTCGTCTAGAGAGAATATTCTCTTCATTTTTCAATTTAGTTTGAATAGTTGAGTGGAGCCTAGATGCTACATTGGGATTATCACCATGCACTATTGGGATCATCACTAGATAATGCACATTGTCCTTGGGATCATCACCAAACTAGTGCATTACCCATGATTCCCTGATCTCCTCCTCACTTCAGTATGTTTCAGTCAGTTAACTGAAGACTGATAGACTAGTTAACTCATCTAGGTGGTAGTTCACTCTTGTAACTACCGGAGAGACTAGACTAGGTGGCAGTTTACTCCTGTAGTTGTTGATGTGTGTCCAGATCACTCTAGACCACCACTATGGTGCATTGGATTCTCCTCCATTGCGCATTGGTTGAGTTATACATAGTATATCATGTGTAAATTATTCATTATTCATTTGTTTGATGAGAATTCTTCAATTCTTTATCTCCTAATTCTCTTTTCTTCTATTTTCTTTGCAAAATAAAAGTATCTAAATCGAATGGATGAAGCATTCAAAACAATTTGCAGTCTCATTTCTCCTTATCTCCTTTTTCACATATCTTTCTGTAAAATCCCTAATGAAGCCTAGACCACCATGGAAGGGCTCTTTGGAAAGGATGAAGAGATGAGGGGACACATGCTCGAGGTGGAATTCCTCACATTGGATTCAAAAAGCTTCGACAATCTCCAGTATTTCTTTACAAAATATAAATATTTTTTGTTGCAACTCAAGTGTTGTGGGGTTGACAAATCTGAGGAGGAGAAACAAATGGTTCTCACCATTCTCTCCAAAATTGGTCCTGAATTCTTAGTGTTTGTATCCACATTCCAATCAGTTGGATTCACCTCTGGAGCCACCTAGAATATTTCTTCTCTTGTGGAATTTATCGAATCTTTGACACAAGAGAAGACCAAGCTCATCAACATGGGAAAAATAAAAGGCCCAAAGGCACATGAAATCACTGTGCAATATGGAAGCAGTCATTAATATCAAAAACCTAAAGGTAAAGATAAAAAGAAATATCATGCAAATCCAAAGAAGGAATGGTACTCAAAACCCTTCAACAATGCCTCTGGATCCAAAGGTGGAAAGGGAAGAAAATGAGAGAAATGCACATACTTACATAAAGGATTCCATCCAAAATCTACATGTGTGTTGAAACAAGTATATCTAATGACTCAAATACTTCAGCAAAACAACCTTGGAGATCGCATCCCCGAGGGTAACAAGAAGACGAAGCCAGAAGATCAGAATCCCAAGAAAGCCAATTCTAGCCATGCTTTGATTGCCATCAACTCCTCTCCCAATGCTTGGATCATAGATTCAGAAGCATCACATCACATGGCTTCCACAAAAGAAATCTATTCTTCATCGGATGCATGAAAAGGTCCTCTGATTCTAAGGGGGGACAACTCTCTAGTCGAGGTCACTGACAAAGGAAGGATTGAACTCACCAACAGAAGATTCGAGAATGTGCTGCATGTTCCCAAACTTTTCATCAATATTCTCTCTGTGTATCAGATGAAAAATTTCTCCACCAGAAAGAAATTCATATTCACACCTAATGTAGTGGAAATCTATGACACGCAAACCAATTCCAAGGTTACTGCCGATGAGGTAAGTCATCAATTTAGGCTTTACACATTTTTTGAATTTATTCAACTAGATTCAACTTTACTGCTTACCCATGCTAATGAAAGCAGAAGGATATGAAAAAAAAGTTTCAGGCATTTAAATTTCAGGCATATGCAACAGATTAGAAAGAAAGGATTGGTTGATGGTCTACCATACATACATTTCTCCAAGGGAATCTGTGAGGGATGTGTTCTTGGAAAACACTCTCAAGAGAAATTCGACAAAGGAAAGAATGAAAGAGCTTCCTGTCCTTTAGATCTGATCCATAGTGACCTCAAGGACCCTTTTCTGCATCCATCAATTAACAAAGAAAGGTATGTGCTCATTTTGTTCAATGATTTCTCACGCTTAACATAGATTTTCTTTCTCAAGAAAAAATCAGAGGTCTTTCAACACAAAGATTTCAAAGTCGTGGTTGAGACATAGTCAGGAAAGAAAATCAAAGTCCTTCGAACTGATAACGGGGGAGAGTATGTCAACCATGAAATACAAAATATTTTTCATGACAAATGGATTAATTTGCAGTACACATATCCATATACTCCACAACAAAACAGAGTTATTGATTGGAAAAATTGATCTCTAAAAGAGATGGCAACTTGCATGCTACATGCAAATTCACTTCCACAAAGATTATGGGCCAAAGAAATTAATTGTGTAATCTACATCCAAAACAAATCTCCCTATAGATTTGTCAAGGATAAGACCCCCTACAAGGCTTGGAGTGGCCTCAAACCGGAAGTGACCCACTTTCGTATTTTCGGTTCATGCGCATGGGCCTGAATTCCCTCTGAAAAAAGAAACTTGATCCATAGAGAATAGAGTGTATTTTTGTTGGATACCCTGACGGTGTTAAGGGATATAGACTCATTTATCTTTCCTCATACCATCTCATCATTGAGTGTAGTGTTCAATTCAAGGAAAGTATCTTGCATTTACCTCAACAAATGCATGAAGACACCTTTGTTCTTCCACCTGTCAGAGATGATGAGCATGCACATGTCGAATCTTCCTCAGATGAGAGTTTTGATTCAAAGTTTTTAGATGATCTAGATACATAGTCAGTACAGTAAGATGCAAACTCAGTGCATCCATATGTAGATGCAGATCCAGAGAAGAGGCCCAAGTTGGCCTAGACTACTCTTCAGAATGCAAGGTATATTGTTGGTGATCCAACTGATACTAGGAGGACTCGATCTCATTTTGAGGGGCCTCCTCTTGGACTCATTTCCATTAGACCATTTCCACCTAGGCATATTTTCTTGTTTAAGTCTTCAGATCCACATTCCTATGGAAAGACTACTGGAAATCCCTTTTGGGAATCCTACATGTAGGAGGAGTAAAAATCCCTCCTTGAGAACCAGACTTGGGATGTGGTTCCCCTTCCTTCTGGAAGGAAACTTGTCAAGTGAAGATGGGTCTACAAGACCAAGAGTACAAAAGATGGGAAAATTAGCATACACAAAGTCAAGCTAGTTTCCAAAGGATTTCAACAGGTGCATGACATTGACTATGACGAGACCTTCGCTCCAATAATGAAGATGGATTCCATACAATTGAAGCTTTGCATTACAGAAAATAAGGGATGGGAAGTCCATTAGATGGATGTGAAGAATGCATTTCTTCATGACGATATTTCTAAGGATATCTATATGGATCATCCCCAAGGATTTATTCAGCATTCATCTTTGGTATGTTGATAGAAGAACTCTCTTTATGGCCTCAAGCAGGCTCTGAGGGCATGGTATGCCAAGATGGAATCCTACTTATTTTCACAGAACTTTGTACATTGTAAGTGAGACCCAAATATTTAGATTCTTAGGATGAATGAGTAACTTCTACTCTTAGTTATGTATGTTGATGAATTGTTCATAATCGATTGCTCTACTTCAGCAATTGTTGCAGTCAAGAGGATTCTTCATGACAGGTTCTTGATGATGGACATGGTTCTTATACACTTCTTTTTTGTAGTTGAGATCAATTAAGATGCACTAGGCATAAAAATTTCTCAGTCCAAGTATGCACGATATCTCCTTAAGAGATTTCACATGACAGATTGCAACTCTTCTCTAACTCATTTCCTATCAGGAATCAAACATGAGGATGGTAGGGACACTCCACTGGTTGATAGAACACTATACATACAACTAGTGGGTAGTTGGTTGTATCTCACACACTCCAGACCAGACCTCTCCTATGCAGTTGATGCAATCTCCAAGTTCATGCAGGAGTTGCATGAGCTACATTGGAAGACTGCAAAGAATATCCTTCGATACAAACAGAGCATCATCACCTTTGGGATTCACTATTCAGCTCACTCTACATTGGACCTCATCAGGTTCACTAATTATGTCTGGACTGGCGATAACATTCATAAAAAATCCACATCTGGTTACTTACCCAGTCTTGGTTTCGGGCCTATCTGTTGGTCAAGCAAGAATCATGTTTCTATTTTTCTATATTCGACCGAGGAAAAGTATAGAGGGGTAGTTAACATAACCATTTAGGTTATGTGGCTACAAAATTTTCTCACTGAGTTGGGAATTCAGTTTCATAGGTCGATCGTCATCTACTGTGACAACCAGAGAACTCTAGATTTCTGCAAAGATCTAGTTTAGAGGGAGTGGACAAAGCACATCAAGATCCACAAGCACTACATCTAGGACTTAGTACACGAGGGGATCTTTGACCTACATTTTTTTCCTTCAGCAGAACAAACTGTAGACATCTTCACCAAGACCTTCACTGAGTAGAAGTTCCATTCTCTACGAGGTCGTCTTGGAGTGAAGGACATAGTTTCCTAACAACTGTCATTTTTTTTTTTTTACATACATTGTACCTTGAGGGGGAGGGGGGTTTCCATGAGGTTTTCCTTCTTTCCTCACTTTATTTCACTGTCTCTTTTTTATTTTGGTACCTAACATGGCCTCATTGTCGAAACCCATTCTTTATTTTCCCCATAGTGATGTTCAGGGGGACTATTAGAGTTACTTCACACACACCTATGATTTCTTTTTCCTAAGGTTTTTCCTTATTTACTAGTCATTATTCAGTCTCCTATATTTTACAAAGAATATTCCTCTAGGGAGAATATTCTCTTTAATTTTCACTTCAGTTTGATTAGTTGAGTGGAGTCTAGATGCTACATTGGGATTATCACCATGCAACATTGGGATCATCACCAACTAATGCACATTTTCCTTGGGATCATCACCAGAATAGCACATTACCCATCATTCCAGATCTCCTCCTCACTTCACTCTGTTTCAGTCATTTAACTGAACATTGGTAGACTATTTAACTCATCTAGGTGGCAATTCACTCTCGTAGCTTTTCGAGAGACCTAGACTAGGTGGAAGTTTACTCCTGTAACTATTGGTGTGTTTGAATATCAATATAGAACACCACTATGGCACATTGGTTTCTCCTAGAGTGTGCATTAGTTGAGTTATACAGAGTATATCATGTGTAAATTATTCATTATTAATTTGGTTAATGAGAATTCTTCCATTCTTTCTCTCATGCTTCTCTTTTCTTCTATTTTATCTGCAATTGTATATGTCAATTCCCAACTAGATCTAGTATGTGCAGGTTTAACACATTTACAGATCTCTCTTAGGTGAGTCAGGATCTCATAGATTATGTTATCAAATGTTGAGTATGAGGATTCCCCAAAATAGAGCCCAAGAATTTCGTGACAATTAAGTATCTGTTGTGTTGGTTTGGAATTAAATTCAATTTGAATATTTTCTTGGATCATTGCAAAACTGCTCCATTGGATAATTTCTCATGGGGTGAACCAATCACGAGAATCTAGTGTTGAACCTTCAAAAACATTCACTTCAATGCTCTTTTAATCATGATATGAACTCATTTACATGTTTTAGCTTAATAATGAAAGAACCTAGGCTAATAAAAAGTCACCCAAGAAAACATACCAAACACCTTAAGATTATAGTTATAGATAATAAAATACACTAGATTATAGTTTTTCTACACCCTTGATTCTCTATGTGATGGGCTTGTTCCTAGTCAGTCTATGGGAGATTGTATTTTAGGGGGACTTAACATCCGTTGGGGTAGTACACCAATTTTTGAAAACTCTATCGATTCACCATTTACCTCAATTCTTGGGGAAAATACCCCTTGGGGAACTTTTAGTCTAGGGAGTAGCAGAACTTCTTGTTACACCACTACTCTTGAGGGGACTCCACCTTAGGTAAATTATGGTCAATCGGGTGCATACCCTTTTATCCCTTTGTCTTGTCATGGAAGTTTGTTTTTTGTGGCTAGTTTTAGTTAGGGGATCAATTTTCCTATAGGGTACATATACCTTCCTAAAGGTAATCCTTTTGGGTGCATGTTTATTCCTTTTATCCTTGGAGGTAATACTACTAGGGGCATGTTTGGTCTAATGAGTATTCACACTCCTTGGATTGATTCCATCCGTAGGGGAACTCACACACATGGGGGATCCTCAAGGATCATCCAGGTATCATGATGCTTCGTCATTGACCCCACCTTCCTTTTCCAACACGTTGTTTCCTTTCTCGGTGACAATAAAGTTCTCATGTTTTTTTCATTTGAAAAACAAAACTATCCTCCATGATATGCTATGGTCATACATATCTACAAATATACCATATGACATGTCGAATTGCGATATTAATCCTGAACTTAAATAATAATACTCATATTTCCATGTTGCCTCTTTCACTAGTAGTTTCTTCCATCTAATGAGGTAGTCTGTAATTTTTCAATTTCTCAGTAGCTTAATTATTGTTTCAAGGATTGTTTATGGCTCTAGTGTCATTTTCCCATCTTCATTTATCTATGTTAAAATATTTTGGACTAGAATCTTGGTGTTTTTGGCCTTATTTAATCAGGAAACATGGAAGACTAGATGTACACATGAAGATGGAGTAAAATACAATTTCTAATTCTAATTCCAATCCTTTGCAAAACCTTATAGGGGCCATAATATTGGGGTGTTATTTTATTGTCCTTATTTTGTTTCTTGAGGGACGTCTGATTGTATGGATGTATCCTTAGAAATACTCAATACCCCACGTCAAATTTTCTTTCAGTGTCATGTTCATATGCTTGTTGTTTCATTTTATTTTGTGTCATAACCAAGTTGTCCTTGAATAGTTTGAGGACCTGTTGTTCGTTCCCTATGTGGTCCTCCACTTCTTGAACCTTTGTATTCCATTTGAAGGGTGATGTGATGGATGGAGGATGATATCCAAAAAGTGTCATAAATGGGGAAATGTTTGATGAAGTATGAAAGTATGTGTTGTACCACCATTCCGCCAAGGGAAACAACTTGACCCATTATGTCTATTTATCAGATGCAAAGGAATGAAGATATCTTTCTAGAAATTTATTCACAGTCTCAATTTTCCCATCGGATTGAGGGTGGTAAGACGAGTTGTGATCGAATTGTGTACCCAAAGATGAAAATAATTCAGTCAAAAACTTTCCCATAAAAATTAGATCTCTGTAACTTAAAATAATATTGGGGACTCCATGTATATTTTGAACTATTTCCATGAATGTTGTGGCTAGTGTACTTTCTTTAAAAGGATGAGAAAGGGAGAAAAGATGGGCATACTTTTTTAGTCGATCCACTACTACCATGATGGTAGTATTTCCTTCATATTTTGGTAAACCTGTTGTAAAATCCATTGAATTTGCTTTTGAATGTTTACTTGGTATAGCTAATCCTTGTAGGATAGCTAGAATCTTGATTGCCTCTCCCTTATTTTGTTGGCAGACCAAACATTGAGGCACAAACTTTTGAACATCATTTTAAGACCTTCCTAGAAAAAGTCCTTCATGATCATGTGGTATATTTTTGAGAATATTTAATGTCCCCCTATAGGAGAAGTGTGCAATTCCAGAAGGACCTTTTGTTTGAGTTAGGAATTCTCACACAAATATAGGAAATCATGATACATAGATAATCACTCTTCCATAGAAAATTATTTATTTAAATAGGGTCCTCATGTAGTTGCTAAATGATCTTTCTCCCATTCTATCCTTTCTTCTTCCACCCAATCAGATTGCACAATACAAATAGCACATAGTGAACCTTATGTTTCTTATTTATTCCTTGAAAGGCCATCTTCCATAACATTATATTTCCATTTTTTGTAGATAGCTTCAAATTCATAACCCAACATATTTGTAACCCATTTTTGTTTTTGTTCGAAATATAATCATTGCTCCAAGTACTTCAAACTATCATGATCTATTTTTACTTTGAAGTGTCTTCCCATTAGGTAAGGGAACTATTTATGAACTTCATGTACTATGGCCAACATTTGGTTTTCATAAATGAGTGTGACTAAGTTTTTTCCTTTAATTTGTCTACTTTCAAAGGAAAGGGGCCTTCCAGCATGCATTAAATTTGCACCAAATCCATGGATTGAGGCATCACACTCCATAATAAATGTTTTTGTAAAGTCATGTGTGGACAATATGGGAGTTGTACAAATAGTCTCCTTAAGTTTTTCAAAAGATTTGGTTGATTCCTTAGTCCAAAAAAATGCTTCCTTATTTACTAGTGTTCTTAGAAGTGTTGTTACTTGACCACAGTTCTTGAAAACCTTGTGGTAATACCCTATCAATCCTAAGAATCCTCTAATATTCTTCAAGGTTTTTGGAATTGGCCATTCCATCATATCTTTAATTTTTTCAGGGCCCACTTTTACACCTTCATGAGATACAATATGACCCAAATATTCCACTTCTTCAACCCTAAAGGTAGACTTGGAAGGATTTTCATAAAAAAATTTATGTTCTGATAGTTGTAATAATCCGTCAACATGTTGTACATTCTCTTCCCAAGATTTTTTGTAGATTAGTATGTCCTCAAAAATTACTAACACATTTTTTTTAAGGAAAGGCTTGAAAATAGAATTCCCTAAGCTTTGAAATGTTGAAGGTGAACTAGAAATTCAAAATGGCATAAACAAAATCTCATAATGAATTTCATTTGTTCCAAAAGATGTTTTAGGAATGTCTTCCCACCGCATTCTCATTTGATGATATCTTGAAAAAAGAACCATCTTAGTAAATAAGTTTTATCCATGCAATTCATCTAATAATTCATCAATGACAGGGATTAAAAACTTGTCTTTGATGGAAATTTTGTTGAGTTGTCTATAATCTAGACACATATGCCATGAACAATCCTTTTTTGTAACAAACAACATTGGTGAATAGAAGGAAGTTTTTCTAAGTTGAATGATGCCATCCTTTAACATTTCTTGTATCATGCGCTCAATCTCACTCTTTTGTGCATATGGATACTTTTAAGGCCTAATGTTAGGTGGTACACTTTCTCATTGCAAATGAATAGCATGGTAATGATATCGAGCAGGTGGAAGATCCTTAGGAATTTCAACAAATACGTTGGAATGGTTGTTGATAACT
>JASDQU010437142.1:41063-59138 GCA_032191745.1 Picea mariana | reverse complement strand
GAGCCAAACCCTTGACGAAAAAGGTGTCCCCCTGAATCCAATAATGCTCTGATACCAAATGTAAATTCTAACCTTGTACAATATCTACTGCAAACTGATATTCAGAAAAGAACAGAAAAGATACAATGGCAAACACAAACATTACACAGAGATTTTTCACCTGGAAACCCAAACCGGGAAAACCAACATATATTATATTGATACACATTGTGTTACATTGTTTACAATACAATATACATATAGGAGCCAACGGCATCCAAAACCCTAACCCAATGACCTGGATTAGTTCAAAACCCTAATTCCTTAACCGGAAATAGAAAAACCATCGGCAAAAACCATGTGCCAAAAACCACCTAATATCATGTGGTCCCGGAAATATGTCATCCCGGAAATATGTCGGCCCGAAACCGGCGAAAATATGTTGGCCCAAAAAAAAAATTTCGGGGGCACTGCCCCCGAACCCCCACGCAGGGGGCTCCGCCCCTCTTACCCCCCTACGTGCCAGGTATAGGCGCTCAGACACTACTACTCATGCAAAGAATATAACACATACCCAACAATTTGAAGGGTGATGTGATGGATGGAGGATGATATCCAAAAAGTGTCATAAATGGGGAAATGTTTGATGAACGATGAAAGTATGTGTTGTACCACCATTCTTCCAAGGGAAACAACTTGACCCATTGTGTTTGTTTATCAGATGCAAAGGAATGAATATGTCCTTCTAGAAATTTATTCACAGTCTCAATTTTCCCATCGAATTGAGGGTGGTAAGATGAGTTTTGATCCAATTGAGTATCGAATGATGAAAATAATTCAGTCAAAAACTTTCCCATGAAAATTAGATCTCTGTAACTTAGAATAATATTGGGGACTCCATGTATATTTTGAACTATTTCCATGAATGTTGTGGCTAGTGTACTTTCTTTAAAAGGATGAGAAAGGGAGAAAAGATGGGCATACTTTTTTAGTCGATCCACTACTACCATGATGGTAGTATTTCCTTCATATTTTGGTAAATTGTTGTAAAATCCATTAAATCTACTTTTGAATGTTTACTTGGCATAGCTAATCATTTTAGGATAGCTAGAATCTTGATTGCCTCTCCCTTATTTTGTTGGCAGACCAAACATTGAGACACAAACTTTTGAACATCATTTTTAAGACCTTCCTAGAAAAAGTCCTTCTTGATCATGTGGTATATTTTTGAGAATATTTAATGTATCCCTATAGGAGAAGTGTGCAATTCCAGAAGGACCTTTTGTTTGAGTTGGGAATTCTTACACAAATATAGGCAATCATGATTCATAGATAATCACTCTTCCATACAAAATTATCTATTTAAATAGGGTCCTCATGTAGTTGTTGAATGATCTTTCTCCCATTCTATCCTTTCTTCTTCCACCCAATCAAATGAACCTTATGTTTCTTCTTCTTTCCTTGAAAGGGCATCTTCCATAACATTATATTTACCTTTTTGTAGATAGTTTCAAATTCATAACCCAACATATTTGAAACCTGTTTTTGTTTATGTTCCAAATATAATCGTTGCTCCAAGTACTTCAAACTATCATGATCCATTTTTACTTTGAAGTGTCTTCCCATTAGGTAAGGGCACTATTTATGAACTTCATGTACTATGGCCAACATTTGGTTTTCATAATTGGGTGTGAGTAAGTTTTTTCCTTTAATTTGTCTACTTTCAAAGGAAAGGGGCCTTCCTACTTGCATTAAATTTGCACCAAATCCATGGATTGAGGCATCACACTCCATAATAAATGTTTTTGTAAAGTCATGTGTGGCCAATATGGGAGTTGTACAAATAGTCTCCTTAAGTTTTTCAAAATATTTGGTTGATTCCTTGGTCCAAAAAAATGCTTCCTTATTTACTAGCGTTCTTAGAAGTATTGTTATTTCACCACAGTTCTTCAAAACCTTGTGGTAATACCCTATCAATCCTAAGAATCCTCTAATATTCTTCAAGGTTTTCAGAATTGGCCCTTCCATCATATCTTTAATTTTTTCAGGGTCCACTTTTACACCTTCATGAGATACAATATGACCCAAATATTCCATTTCTTCAACCCTAAAGGTAGACTTGGAAGGATTTTCATAAAGTTTTTTATCTTCCAATAGTTGTAATAATCCGTCAACATGTTGTACATTCTCTTCCCAAGATTTTTTGTAGATTAGTATGTGTTCAAAAAATACTAACACATTTTTTCTAAGGAAAGGCTTCAAAATAGAATTCCCTAAGCTTTGAAATGTTGAAGGTGAACTAGAAATTCAAAATGGCATAAACAAAATCTCATAATGAATTTCATTTGTTCCAAAAGATGTTTTAGGAATGTCTTCCCACCGCATTATCATTTGATGATATCTTGAACAAAGAACCATCTTAGTAAATAATTTTTTTCCATGCAATTCATCTAATAATTCATCAATGATAGGGATAAAAAACTTGTCTTTGATGGAAATTTTGTTGAGTTGTCTATAATCTAGATACATATGCCATGAACAATCCTTTTTTGTAACAAACAACATTGGTGAATAGAAGGAATTTTTTCTAAATTGAATGATGCCATCCTCTAACATTTCTTGTATCATGCGCTCAATCTCACTCTTTTGTGCATATGGATACTTTTAAGGCCTAATGTTAGGTGGTACACTTTCTCATTGCAAATGAATAGCATGGTAATGATATCGAGCAGGTGGAAGATCCTTAGGAATTTCAACAAATACGTTGGAATGGTTGTTGATAACTATTTGGACATCTGATGGAGTAGGGGATAAATATGTTTCAACATCAAGTGAGAAAAATTTTGAAATTATACATCAGTGTCTCTTTTTGAGTAATTTTGTCATGTTATTAGAACTTATCACTTTAGAGGGTTTCCCTTAGATACCTCTAAGCTCAATTTCCTCACAATCGGAGGAAAATTTCATTAAAAGATCTTGAAAATTAAAGGCCACCATTCCCAATGATTGTAACCATTGGACCCATAATACAACATCAACACACCCATTTGGATGGAAATCATAGGGCTATCCAAAAAATACTACCCCATGTTGAGCTTAATACTATGGCATTTCCATGAACAATTTATGCTACCTCCATTTTCAATCATTACTTGAAACTTTGTTGTGGGATATACAAAGCAATTGAGATCTTTTGCTAATTTATGATTGATGAAATTATGGGTACTACCAGAATCAATCAATACTGTCACCTTTCTCTTTTTGATGTATCCTTTTATCTTGAAGGTTTTCAAAGTATTGATGCCGACCAATGCATGACAATATATTGTCGAAGAAGTCTCTTCTAGATATGGATCATGTGTTGGTTCCAATTCCTTATCTTCTTCCTCATCACATTCTATGTAGAATAATTTATTTTCACTGCATTTATGCCCCTTAATATACTTGTTGTCAAAATTGAAACATAGTCATTTTTCTCTTCTTTCATCCATTTTTCGAGGTGTCAACCTTGTTGGTTGAGGTACACTATCTTCTTCCTATTCACGATCTATGCAGAATAATTTTTTCTCACCACATTTATTCTCCTTACTCTACTTGTTGTCACCATTGAAACATAGTCTTGTTTCTCTTCATTCATCCATTTGTTGAGGTTTTAACCTTTTTGGTTGAGATACGCTTTGCTTATGACCCCAACACAATATTTTCTTGTTATGTATGCTCCAATGGTAGACTTGTGTCTAGCCTTATTTTTTTCTTGAATATGATGAGCATTTTTCATATCTTTCGTAATATTTGTAGGATATATTAAGAAAATATGATGTTTGATGTCTTGTTTTAATTTACCCATGTAAGACTCCAACAATTGTTGATCACATCCACCCTTTTGGCCAATGCCTAAAATTATGAATTATAATCTTCAATATCACCTAAGTGATTGATTCTTGTCAATTGATTGAAGAAGTCTCATTCCCACACGTTCACATACTATTCATCTAAGTTTCTTATAAATAAACCCCAAGTATAATGAAAAAGAGGGGGATGCATTTTCACTATCCATTTATACCATTGATATGATTTTATTTGAAAGTTCAAAGTTTCTATGTGAATTCTTTCTTTATCATCCATAATATTATGCAGTTCAAAATATTGGTCCATTTGGTTCACCCAAGTAAAGACCTCTTTTCCATCAAACTTCTTTAATTCAATCTTAGGAAAGTTGAATTTATGACTCCCACCACAATTAAATCCACTATTAGAGTTATATTCACTAGTTTTAAATTGCTTATTATTGGCAGTTTGTTCAACATCAATACTACCATTATTTTCCTCATTTCCTTGCATTTTGGTATTTCATTTAGAGAGTCTCTCATCTAGACCATGAAATATCACTAAAGACATGGAATTTTGCAATTCCTTCATGGATTTTTGTATTTATTCTTTAATGTCATTCTTATTTTCATCCATATTATTTTCCATTTTAGCCATCTTATTTTTCATGACATTCTTATTTTCTTCCATCTTGTTTTCCATTTCACCCATATTCCTTTCCATTTATTTACTTTTTCTTTGTGAATTTATCAAATCATCATTTGTTATTTACTTGGCACTCATAACATTAATTTTTTCCTCCAGTTTGGACAACTTGTTATCGATCTCATCATTTTCCTCATGAGTGATAGATGATACTTGTGTATGTTTAATTGGTGTTGACATATTTTTGGGATCAAAGTAGAATAAAAATAATAATACTCTTGTTTTTCCTCTTTATCAAAAAATTTGAATGACCAAAAACATACCTTCCAATAAAACACTATGCCAATTGTAAGTTACGTATGTTTCAAACCCTTAATTTGGATTTTGTCCTCCTGGAAGACCTTCCTTCTGATGTATTTCTACAATTTCAACCCTTTTGAGTCTAAAATTGTGGCATGTAGTACTCTAATATGTCCTCTCTGAAATTTCTTAGGTCTGTCCAAAATTGGATGTGCCAATTGAAATTTAGGGAAACCTTTCCAAACCTTGTTGATTTTTGTCCTTTCTAAGAGAGTGAATGTGTATAGAATTCCACATGTCCAATATTGGATATATGAATCTGAAAATTATACCAAAACTACTATGGACTATCCTCTTTCAAATGAGACTAATCTCATTGAATTTAGATCCTCTCTAAAGAATATATGACGGTTTTAGCCAAGACATATGTTTGAAATTAGTAACAGGACTAGTCAAAAATCACGTGTTCCACAAAGCGTATCCTTCAAAGTATAATGAACCGGAAGCTCAAAGTTTTACCACAAATACCTTGATGTGTCTTATCAATAACCTCCAAGTGTTATTTTACAAATCATCCCAGAAAATAAATTATAGAGAAAATTATAATATGACTTGCTTGGAGAAGAAAAACCCTAGAATCAATGGCTTTGATATGAAATGTTATGACCCAATGCCTTCGAAGAAATAAAAATTCAATGAATTAAAGTCCACTTTGAGTGGGGGAAATCATTTTATAATATATCCAATTTAGAATACAATATGATCTAGGTGGATATCAGTGGACACCCACCTATTCCACTGGCTCAAAGCACAATTTTTCATTTTGGCAGTTTTTCTACACTTTTTTGGGTCTTCAACTTCCAGTGCCATTTTGAGGCCCTAAAAAAAAAATTAGGCATGAAAACAATGAGACAATAGCCAAAGGCATGGTTTGGGCCGATCAAAATGTGTACTTATTAGCTATACCATTTCAATGGTATATCGAGCTCACCAAACAGATATTGTATGCAAAAGTTATGACCCTGGGAAGTTGGTATACCAACTAACCCCATCGGGACCCACAAGAATTTTGGTGTTTCATATCCTAGGGTTAGCTTTCTAGATGTTTCAGAATGCCTCATTTATTATTTATGATAAAAATTCCTTTTGACCTCATTGTAATGTTCTCTAGCGAATGCACAAAATCGCCACATCTCTTCATAGATTTAAGACACCACAATTTGAGCGGGTTTGTTTCAGTCTACATTTTCACAGTTCAACACATTTCATGTTGGTGATTCTAGCTTTGGGAGGTATTCCCCCAAGAGGAAAAGGTGTCAGGAATGTGATAATCATCTTTGGGACCACATTAACCTTTTGGTTTGGTGAAAACCCCCTTGGACTTGAGTGGGGGCTTCATGGGTTTTGTGATGGGATTTGTGGGCTTGTGTTGGGGTTCACAACCATAGAGAAAGCCTAATTTTATGTTTACTTGTTGAGGGGATTCTATGGTGACCCATAAGGATTGTATATAAAGGAGGGAGGTCATTGTGACATTTCATATTGTGTCATAGTGTGGTGACATGATGGGTTTGGCATAAGTGAGTATGCACTTGTGCCAAGGAGGATTAGTGTTCTCATGAAGGGAAAAGTCTACAAGGTGGAGAATATGGCCCCAAAGAGAGAAACAAAAAAGGTCACATGTGTGAAGATAATGTTTTGTGCAATACACAGTTTGTAGGAGGACAAAGAAAGTATATATGTGGGTTGCAAAAGGCCAAATCACGTATATTATATACACAGATTGCAGTAGAGAAAACATCATATGTACATGGGTTGCTAGTAAGGTGAATTGTGTATCTGATTTTTATGGGCAAGTACATATACGGACATGATGATAGATGATGTGAGTAGGACGTACAGGGGGTCTACTATAAATTCATAGGTAGAGGATATTTCCATAATACTATTGAGGTTTGGTTTTATGATTTGTATGGCTACTGAAGAACAAGGTTGTTCTCAGTTTTGGTGAATTTGGAGGAAAAGGTTGTCCTTAGATTTTGGTGATATTGTATTGGTTGGGACGACTAGTTTTTCCCTCTAGATTTCTAATGATAACAAGATTACAGAAATAAAATTATTTCTCATGCGTATTGATCATTCATCTCTTATCTTCGCGTTTCTGCTGCATATGTTTTCAGTCAATAATTTCAGTGTAAATTTGTTTAGTGATAAAAACAAGGGTTTTACTATTAGATCAGCGGGAAGAAATTTTCAGATCTGAAATTAGTCACATAGAGTTGCATGTGAAAATTGACAAGGTATCATAGCTTGGGATTTGAAGATAAGGGGATCATATAGAGACACATTGTTGGCTACAACACTGGAAGAGTGTTATACTTGTCTGCGTTCTTGTTGTTGTTAAGGGAAGGTCAAGATGGTGAATACATTGAATCTTGAGGATAGGTATGAAGGAGTAACCAACTTCCGGGCTTGGAAAGAAAGGGTTCTCATTATGTTGGAAGAGAATGACCTCAAGGAGTATGTTGAGGATGTGGTTCCTAGCCCAAATGATATAGTACATTTGGCATTCCAAAACAAGAGGGAAGTGAAGGCCAAGAAGGTATTGCTAGATTCCATGAAGGACCAATTTATTCCTCGCATTGTTGAGAAGGAACCCGCTAAGGAAATGTTTGATGCTTTGGTATGTCTATACCAAAAAATGAATACAAGAAGGATGATAAACTTGAAGCATCAGCTTAATATTATTAGGATTACCAGTGAAGACACAATTGTGTTTACCTTATGAATACTACTTAGATCTAATATGATCTCATAGATATTCGTGAGACAGTGCAGGATTATGAGTTGGCGAATCTAGTATTGAGAGGTATTCCCATGTCCTCAGAGCTATTTGTTCATGAGATCCATGCACGAGACAAGTTTCCATACTTTCACAAACTATGGAAAGATTTCATCAAGGAGGATATCTGGTTATTATCTGGGGATGATCTGGATGGTGTGGTAAAGAGTAGTTGTGTTGAGAACCATGCCCTTGTAGCCCACTCTAGGAAGGAAAAAAGGGGTTATCCATACATAAGAGGCTCTTTAGAGAGAAAGGATTGTTCTGAGAGGGAAGAATCTCTAGATCCAAGACAAAAGAAGGATCTTAGTAAGTTAACATGTTTTTATATTCAGGATTTTGGGCACTATTCTTCATAATGTACACACTGGAGGAGAAGAGGATGAAAGAAGAAAGAATAAACAACAAAGTTTGTTGATCTTGTAGATATATTCCAGAGAGATATCTTGTAGGTATCTACCCTCTCACACACATTTTCCAGCAGGGAAGCATGGTTGGTGGATAATAGACCATTTTTCCATATGATCAGTGCACGAGAGTTGTTTGACACTCTCAAAAGGACTCGCTCAGACTTATGTGTGGAGCTTGGTACATGAGACAAGAATTCAGTATGAGGATCTAGTATAGTATCATTTCAATTGGATTCGAGAGAGATATTGAGGGTGTCAAATGTTTTGTGGGTGTGCGAACTCGGGAGGAGTGTCCTCTCAATATTATAGATTCATAAGAATGGATATCATGTATTGTTTCGAGATGGAGAGGTATTGTTTTTTCCCAAATGGTCTAGCTTCAGATCAAAAGTGGCTCTTGGATTTAGGGAGGGAAATCTATATAGGATGAGGAGCCAACCTATGAGTGTTGTTTCCAATAGAAGAAAAGAGATGGAGGAGGAAGAGTAGGTAGCTCCTCTAGTGGTGAGATAGATGGAACCACTAGTAGAACAGGCTCAGAGGGAGCAAGTAGCTCCAAAAGTAGTGAGGAAAGTGGCTTCACTAGCATTACTAGCTTAGATGGAGACATTGTTCATATGGAGTCAACCCTCAAGATCTAGGAGGGAGGAGGAGACTCCTAGGACTATGAAAAGGACACTGGATAGGAAGTAGATGGCCTTAGAAGTTGTGTAGACTTAGAGGAATTCAAGTTTCATAAGGAGCATGTGATATCAAAGTGAGTCTGATCTTAGGGAGAGTATGTTTTCTTAGAGGGAGAGATGGCCATCACGAAGGAGTTCCCCCTCATGTTTATATGGGATCGAGGCATCTTCCAATATTGGTAGATAGGTTTCATGGCTTGAGGAGGTCATAAAGGATATGTACGAGCATGAGGATTCTGAGAGTTGTGTACCTTTCATGGAGGATCTATTTGATTTAGTAGATTTTACTACAATTCTAGAAGAGGAAACCAACTAGGATAGGAATTTCTTTAGTCACAGAGGGAATAATGAGTGACACAACTTGAAAAACAATATTTTCTTCAGTGATTGAGGATGCAACCAACCAGAAAAATATTTACTTAGTGATCAAGGATGTGAATAGTCAGACAATTGTTTCCTCGGTGACCAAGGATGTGACCATTCAAACAGGTTTTTCTTCAGTGATCGAGGATGCAACCAACCAAATAGATTGTATAGTAGGATTTTCTTCAATGACCAAGAATGAGACCAGTCCTATAGATTGCATAACAAGATTTTCTCCAGTAACCAAGGATGAAACCAATTAACATATATAAAGTAGGAGTGAGTGGAGTGAAAATAATTGAGGAGGAGTGGAGTGAAAATATGGTAACATATATAATGCATAGATAGAGACACTTCCAACATGGGATGAAGAGGGACATTTAGTTGATGATGGATGGGATAACTCCCTCGATAAGAGGGAGTGTTGGTTATTGTAGCTTCGAGAGGTATTCCCACAAGATGCAAACATATCAGGCATGTGGAAATCCTCATTGGAACTAGATTATCCTTTTAGTTTGATGAAAAACCCCATGGATTTTAGTCGGGGAATAATGGGTTTGCTGATGGCCTTTGTGGGGTTTCACACCCACAAAGAAATCCTGATATGATGTTCACTTGTGGAGGGGATTCTATGGTGACCACTAAGAATTGTATATAAAGAAGAGAGGTCATTGTGACATCTAGTATTGTGTCATAGTGTGGTGACATGATGGAGTTGGCATAAGTGAGTCTCCACTTGTGCCAAGGGGAATTGGTGTTCTCATCAAGGAGAAAGTTTGTAGGGTGGAAAATATGGCCCTAAAGAGATAATCAAACAAGGTTTCATGTGTGGAACAAATGTTTCATGCAATATGTGGTTTGAAGGAGGATGAAGTGTGTATATACGTAGTTTTCATAAAAATGAATCATATTTAGGATATGCATGGATTACAGTGGAAAAAACAACTTATGTACATTGGTTTCCAGTAAGGTGAAGCATGTATCTTATTTTTTGGGTAGTGTAGATCCATACATGTTGATAGGGCATGTCAATAGGCCATACAGGTGGTCTACAACATATTTGTGGGCATATGATATTTCCATAATACTATTGAGGTTTGGTTTTTTAATTTGTATGTTTATTGGAGAACAAGGTTGTTCTTAGTTTTGGTGATTGTGGAGGACAAGGCTGTCCTCATATTTTGGTGATATTGTATTTGCCGGGAGGGATAGTTTTTGCCTCATGATTTAAGATGATAAAATTATTACATAAGTGAAATTTTGGTTCATGTGTATTTATGATTCACCTTTGATCTTCTTGTTTACATTGCATATGTTTTCATTCAATAATTCTAGTTTAAAGTTGTTAAGTGATAGAAGCTAGAGTTTTATTGTTAAATCACCGAGAAGCAATTTTGAGATCTAAAATTAGTCACATAGAGTTGCATGTGAAAATTGACATTTTATTTACTAAGAGAAGTAAAGTTTCATTGTATCTTTATGTTTTTTTGTTATCACTCTATATTTCATTTCATTCGATTTAGAAATCTAAATCACATTCTGAGATGAGATAAGATGATCCTAAAAGTAGATCTCCTTGATATATATATATATATAGGAGACCAAGGGGCACAATTATGATGAAAGGGTACAATGAAGGGTTTTAGCAATCCTACACATATAACACTAGAAATTTAATAATTCAATATCTATGTCTTAATAAGTGGTTTCATACATAACATGGGGATTTTTCTAGGGATTAACACTCTTCTACACATATCATGACCTATCACCTATTGTGTTTCTCTAAATCCTTAATGGATGATAGTATTAGAATATGTCTTTTATAGTGATCTTTGACAATAGGTTCCACAAAGTGGTATATAGAGATAAAGGGAGCATCCTTCTCTAGCTTCAATAACTTGGTGATGGTATTTTAAAATAATTTTAAACTTCACATTACGTACGAGACTAAGACATAGCTATTGACATATCTATGAAAAGACACATCCACTCACATCTCCGATCATATTTATGGGTGGAGATGAAGTCGTACAATGATCAAAGACAAAACTTTTAACCAACTCCTGATGGTGTGGTTTACCAAATACATATTTCCATCTATTTCCAAGGACATTTCTATGGTAGGGGAAACTTCCAAGGAGAAATATATCCTTTGTTCCAAACATTTATATATTATCTATTCTCAATTTGACACTCTATAGGATATCATCCTGCATGCTCCAAGGGTGTCGACAAATCCACATAGAACAAACCATAGACCCCATTATGATGGCATGGTTCACTCTATTTCCAGTACATCTAATGGATAGTTAATTGGTGAGTTGGCTAACAAGAATATTTTTTCAAACCCTCCAGCTACTAAACCCACTACCCAAAATTCCCAGGCTCCCTTTCAACCATTCTAGGTGAATTTGGTGAAATAAATGCAATTGAAGAATCCTCAACAACCTAGGGGGAAGAAGAAAAATAACAAGAAGAAAAATTCTAATAATAAACATGGAGCCCCTCAATCCTAAATAAATACTAGGGGAGGAACCAAGGAGAAGAAGAAAATTTTGTTCCCCTACACAATTTGTGGGGAGTACCACCCTCCTCACTAGTTTCCTAGTAAGGATGAAATCCATCGCTAGCTTTTCCAATAAAAGGCTGCCCAACAACTTGTTGTTTTGACTCATCCCTTCCCCCCCAACCTTAGTAAATAGCTGCATCAAATTATTCATCTTTGCAAGCATGATCCAGATTATCTTGAGAAGCAAATGAAGGAAGAAATATAATAAGTAAATACATAGATATATTTCCAAAAACAAAGAGATACAATAATGCACAATTTTTACTAATGAAATAAATGTGCAGAAACTGTAAGAATACAGAGTGAATGAACTCACTAGAATGGTGGCATCTTATCTCTGAGAAGATATGTGATGGATACACTCATTCGCAATAAGATGATGTTTACAATGAGGCTCCAAAGTCATTTTTAACATAAATAAAATACAAAACCCTAACCCTAGAATATGAAAGGACAAAAGGTTTGTAGGACCCAATGGGGGTAGTTGATTCGTCAACTTCTCGAGGGTGTAGCGTTTTCATATGATCTCCATTTGGGGCATTTGATACCTTTTAAAAAAGGTCTATACAAGAAGTAAAACTTCCATTGTGGATCAAGGCATGTCGTTGGGAACCTTTTCCCCCCAAAAAGTCCAAACAAACATCATTTAGGGCATCAAAAAGGCCCCAGAAGTTTGGGACTCGAAAAAATCTAAAAAATTGCTAAAATGGAAAATTGTTCTTTGAGAGAGTGGAATAGGTGGGTGGCCACCAATATTGATCTTGATCAAATATATCATAGAAGGTACCCCTTAGTTTGAGGGGTTTTCCTATACCACCAACATCATGATGTGAGACTAGGTGGTTTCCTTAAAGACCCAAGCACACAACAACGATGCCCTCAAGGTAGGTGCTAGGAATCAGGATCCAACTTCCTATTCCCATCCTCATGGCCCTCTTCATATATATAAACTATCATTTCACACATTTCTTCGACCACCCAAGGGTATTCTTCAAGATACGACACATAATCCAAACACTCAAGATGTCCACAACTATAGTATTATGGAAGACTTGGCCCGAGAACCATGTGCCATGTCTACTCTATAAGTTTTCCAAAGATGTCAAATAGAGATGAAAGTTTGGTTGTCTGTTGTAGGTGGCGTTGATCCCTAAAAAACTAGTTTTATTGTGTTTGATATGGACTATGATTGTAATCTACTTTCCCATCATATTTCTTTCCAAATAATTAAGAGAGTACTTTGAAAAAACATCCTCCACATTGTGGTTGATGAAGGTTCTTCGACTTGCATTACGTCCATTCCACATTGGAAAACCATTGGCACTCTAATTATTGACCCATATCATAGCATGTTGAATAATTTTGACAAACACTTCTTTAATCCTCATGGTATTATCACCACATTTCCCATTGACTTAGGTAGAGAGACTGTCTCTGTTGAGGTGGAGGTAGTCGATGCATCATCAGAGTATAATTTTCTACTTGGGTGCACCCAGTTCTACAATATGACTAAGGTTATTTCATCCATATTTATATTCTTCTGACTACCTCACCAAGGAAACATCCTTATAATTGATCAACTTGTGTTTTACACCACAAAAATTTGAACCGATGCAGGTTCCAATTTACCCTTTTTTTATTATTCCCAAAACACTTATGTGATTTTTGGTGTGGGGATGTTGAAAGACTCCTCATTCATGCTAAAATTTCCCCTTCCATAAACACCTCTTACCACAATTTTTTCCTCGATCGGTATGATCCCTTGGTTCTTTCGATTCTTGGGTAGTTCCTCATCTACAGGAAGCTGAGTCTTTGAGAACTAGTATGTCGCTTTCAGTGACCAATATTCATTAATAGGAAATACAGTCAATCTATCCTAAACCTAATTTGGATCTACAATAGGATTTTGAATCCGATCAACATCCAACACTTTCCTGGGATGTGATTCTTCTTTTTTCTTCGCATGAATTCTTATATCTGGAGCTTCCTTTCGATGAGGCCATCATGGGAAAATTTGAGTCTTATGGAGCCAACATACACCATCGTGGATGTCAAGGATTCCATAAATGATCTGAAGGATGAGGTGATGCATTGATAATCTTTTCCCAATTCAAAATTGATGACAGTTAGCATGATGAGTCTCAATTCGGGACTGGCGGCATTTGTTGGGGCATCATATTGAAATTTAGGTTTAGTAAAGTGATATATTGTAAGGAAGAATTGAAAAGCGTATAGTTTTTAAAATCACACTATCTCATATAATGTTCCATCCACATGGAGACTTTGTCAGTTAACAAGCCACGCATGGACAATAAGGATGCATAAGCTCTTGTGGTTTTCATCCAAGTTGCTCAAGGTTCGAAACATATGGTAGGCTTTTGTACTCGATCCATTGACTTGTTTTTTTTCAGCACTCCTTGTTTCATCATCCATGCCTCCTTCTTTCAACTTGAATCTTAGTGCCATGCTACCAATCACCTAGAAATTTTACTTCAAATATTTCCTCCATTTTCCTTGACTAGAAATAATCTAGAATAATGTCTCACTATTGATTTGATACACTAGATAGGCACACTGTGCTTTTAGAAGAAGAAGTTTGTTTCTGCAAGAACGTAAGAAAACCATTCAAGTTTGTTCCTTTAGGAAGTATTCGGGTTATTAGGGAGGGAAACCTCAGAGCCTTTGATCTCTCGTAGCTAAAGGAATACCTGACCTCCTTCTTCTTGTTCTTGTTATAGCGTGCATGCCAGTCTAGTTTAATTGGGGTTTGAGTGACAGGTTTTAAGGTCAATTTGATATTGCATGAAACCTGCGAATGAAAAGGACCGAGGTTACAAGCCAATCCCCAAAAGTGGTAGGGGGAGGTTTTTCAGAATCTGTTCTAAGAAAACTCCATACCTTTTCCAATCTAGGAATGAGATGGAATGCGGTGCGTATAATCCATCGAGCATCTGCAAGAAAATTATATAAATTGATTCCTGATCAACCTGCAACTTTAGAATGGGGAGAGGGAGGTAAGTAATTTTTCCATAAGGAACAAAATGCTCCCATACATGTCATATGTTTTGGAGAATATATGCCATTCTATCTAACATAGAGACCATTCGAAGGACATTTTCGTCAAAAGAGAAAATGGATGATCTGTCCCCATTTGTTGAATCTAGAACAAATAGGAGCTACTATTTTCTATTTGTCTATGGACACTCACATGTATAGACATATATTTTGGGGGAAAGAAAGGGAGCTCAACAAGTTCGAAATAGTTGTCATAAATTATTTGGAAGAGGGCAATCCCTTTTGGAATGGCTATCGAAGAATATTAGAGTGGGTAATCACTTTTCAACCCCACTTCAAAGGTCATTTATGTGCTTTATACGAGATTTTTATCTACCATGACACACCACAAGCCCCCCCACTCTTCGAGCCATCCCCCCGATCACATGCATGGAGGAAGGATTGGCTCACTTCTCCATAATAAAATGGAATCAGTCTGTTATCTAAATATGGATGCGGTCGGCCCCTACTTGGATGCAAGCAACACCACAATTTCCAATAGGTGGGATGAAGACTGCAGGAGACATCACATCTTGTGAGAGGTGGGACGAAGACTTGTTCATAAAAAGATCCCTAAAAGGCAAAACCGTCAATACACCAAAATATTGAATCGCACGGTGTTAAATATAATGTAACCTCAAGAGTCTGAATGTACACTGCCAGTTGTACTGGACAACTGTACTTTCTATTCTTCTCTTGCTTGAGCCTATTTAGCTCAGCTATCTCCCATTGCATTGTAATCTCTTCAATCACTTCAGTTCTTCTTACATTCTAATATATTGTTTTATGTTCTATTCTTTTCTCTCTGCATTTCTTCACAATTTATCATGGTATCAGAGCTTCAACAGTAAGCCTCTTCACACAGTCCAGAGAGCAACATGATCCTCAAACATCGCAAAGCTTACACAGATCTTGAAAGCACGTGACACAGACTCTTTCACAAGGCCTAGAGAGCTGTCCGCCATACTCTCTAAAGATCGCCGCAAGAAGCTCACGTGAGGAGGCAGAGCATACAACACTCGAAAGAACGAGGAAGAAGAGAACGCAGAAGAAGAAACATTAAATATTCTTCTAATCTTATCAAGAATCATCAAAGATTGACAAAGAAGAGCTGCAGAACGGAAGAACGCTTAAAGAATTCAAAGAATTCATTCAAATTTGTTAGAGATTTCTACAGAAGGCAGAATTGTTTAAAGTTTTTGCAAAATTCACTCAAATCTGTCAAAGATTGTAGAAGAGAACGAAGAACTAATGAAATTCTTTCAAATCTTTAAAATATTCACAAATCTTTCTTCCACAGGAGTAAAGAACGCGTCTTAGGTGCAAAGAACAGCCACTAAGGCTGTAAGATTCATCCTATGAATGGATCCAGAGCGGGAAACTAGTTCAAAAGGGACGAGGGGAGCGTGGAAAAGGTGAAATAATTTCAGCCATTAGATCTTGCGCAGAGGCCCGACAGCAGTTGGATCAACGAGAAGGTGCACGAGGTTTAGTCCTCTAGAGCGCCAAGGAGAAATTTTGACTTGTGAAGTCCCGACATCATCTGGACCACCCATCAAGAGACACGTGGTGAGATCCTATTCCATCGCAAAATCGGTAATCGGGAGTTGGACGCGCAAAGGCAATTGCACTCCAAAAACTCTGATATGCGATATCGCAAAATCCCGAGAGGACTTGTGAGCCATCCATCTTAGAGGACAGGTGGCAGCAAATCCAAGCCATCACTCCATCGGCATTTCAGAGTTCAGGGAATCAGAGGTCTTGTTGACGTAAGACACTCCACGGTGAAAGTTGGGAAATCGTGATTCACAAAATAGTGATAAGATCACAACCATTCATTTGACTGGACACGTGGCGTACATCGAGGAAACCGTCGGTGTTTCGGCAATCTTGGTTTCAAGTTGTCAAAGAACTTTGGCATCGCAAGTCACGAAATCACGAAACGACGAGGACCATCCATCTTCAAGGGACGCGCGGCGTAAATCCAAGGACTCGGGAAAAGTCCCAAAAAGGAAAGAGTCAATCGACACATCGGGATTCGGTAAATCGTGAAACTTGAGGACAAGGCATGAAGTTTCTTTACGGTGAAACCCCAAAGCATACTTGAGCCGTCCATCTATTGGGATGCGTGGCAGAAATCGAGGTCTTCGGAAAAATCCCAATAGGAGAGTGCATTGGCTTTACGGGATTCGAAAAATCGCGGATCTTGGAGACAAGACGTCCGGAACATTTCAAATCGCGATATCGCGAGGAGAAATTAGGACTGTCCAGTATAGAAGGACACGTGGCAGAGATCAAAGAAATCGTGGAAGTTCCCGAAAGGAAAAGCACCATCGGAAAATCGAACATCACAAAATCGAGGAGTCAAAAGAGCTCGTCATCAGAAATCACGAAATACTAATTCGTGATATCTTGATAAGATCTGGACCATCAGATCACAGCAAGATCTGGCCCGTTGATTTGTCCAAAGGAAAAAATTGCATTTCGGCAATTTGAAAGGAAAAGAACCCGAAAATCCCGTAGCGCTCTAACATAAAGGCACGTGGTCACATTGCAAGGAGACTAAGGGCCAATTCAAGCCCGATAAACTTCCTTCGGCCATCGACAAATTGGCATTTTGGCGATCAGAGGTAAATACGAAATTTCCCTCTATTTTTTCTACAATTTTTTTTATGGCGTCGTCTAGCAATTTAGGACCAACTCAGGGTCTGATTCTTCTGGGAAAGAATTACAAGTTTTTGTCTCCACGAATGAGGTCATTCTTGCAAGCACAAGAGTGATGGGAACCAGTGGATCTTGGATATGTGGAACCATATCCATACTCCCTTTCTGCCATGACAAATCCGTAGAGAATTTCTCAGGAAACTCTGAGGAACAAAGAAAATAAAGCAAAATTTTGGATTCATAATTATGTGGATGATTCGATTTTCTCAAAAATCATAGGTGTTGGTACTTCAAAATAGGCCTGGGATATTCTTAAATCTTCCTATCAAGGAAATGACAGGGTCAAAATAGTTAAACTACAGACCTTGAGGACACAATTCAAGAATTTAAGAATGACAGAGTCTGAAAATGTGGATCAATTCATGACCAGAGTCATGGGAATCGTGAACCAGATCAGATTGACTAGCGAAGCCATCACTGATCAATGAATTGTTGAGAAAATTCTCAGAAGTTTACCAAAGAAATTTGAAATGGTAGTAACAGCAATCCTTGAATCCAAGGATCTGTCAAGATTTTCAACAGAGGAACTAATTGGTTCTCTGGTGACACATGAGACCAGACTGCATCTCACAGATGAGTCAATCTCCAATGCTTTCAAAACTCAATTCTCCTTCAGCAGAGGGAGAGGCAGAGGAAGAAGCAGAGGTCACCAAGGAAGAGGGAGAAATCAAAGTA
>JASDQU010437140.1:32663-44447 GCA_032191745.1 Picea mariana | reverse complement strand
TTTCTTGTTCTGCGGATTGTTTTAGATGACGTTTAAATTGGAGTATTGACGGCAAACAATAATTTCTGTAAAGTTTGACGAAAACTTTACGTATAGAAATAAAACGCTTTTTTATGTCTATCTCGTTGATGAAAAAAGAGAGAAATTTTGTGGAACATGGAACTTAACTGAAAGAAGTTGTTACTTAACTCTACATTGCCAAACATAGGACTGTATAGGTAGTCGGTACTGGAAAAAAATGAAGTGAAGAAGTAGTTATAGTAATTGTTGGAGAAAGGATTCATACAACCAAGTACCCCTTCTCCCATAACCTGCATTGATTGGAACCAGATCCAATAGCATAGACCGTCTGTAGATCATGGGCCTATGACTGACTGCATAACCTTACTCTGACTGACTTTACTTTAGGAGAGTGGAAACCCATTGTGGAAAGGCGCGGAGAGGCTCCGGAGCTTCAAGTCACTCGGTCGTGCCCGGTCGAGGGGCCGCGCTGACTGAAGTAGAGTTTGAAGCTGAGTCAACTCGCTCCCCAACCCCACCTGGACTATTCCATCCAATTTCCAATAATAGCCCTGTTTGTGAACCCACATCTCTTTACAACAATAAGTGCTAGCAATGCAGCAATGCGGCGCATCAATCCTCAGATGCCCACTACTATGGTTGTTTAACTCCCTTAAAAACCCCTAGGCCCGCCATCCCATAAGATAAAAAGACACCCATTATAAATGTTGTAGGCTAAAGATTCTACAAAATGAAGATTGTTTTTAGCGATATTTGTTTGAAATTTAGTTAAAAATTGTTGGATTCGTAGATTTAAGTGATTGTTTCTATAAAATCCGAGTGCCCTGGAGTTTTTCAGCATGCTGAATCTATTTTTGCATTCAGAAATGGATTCTGAACAACAAAAAATAGTGATTCGTGTCAATTTATATGACCTGATTCCGGCAAAAGAAGTCATTTCCTAGAACAGCTAACCAAAATTGTGAGCAAAGAAATGTGTTGTTCCAATATAATATGATAAAATAATAGGGGATATACATAGAGCACTAAGCACTTGTATTTTAACCCAGTTGCCTTTCAACATTACTTTGTTGGGTGGTGGGAGGCATTATGTAATTGCTGGGCATTGTTTAATTGTTCTATGTTTTTGTTTAATTGTTCTATGTTTTTGTTCTCCTCGCTTATGAAATCACAATTTTCAGTTGTTTAATTTGTATTTTTGAATGTAGAAATGGATTCAGTTTGCTGATAAATAGAAATAATACTTTAAATCTGCAAATCCAACAATTTCTCATTGATTTCAGAAAAATATGGCCGAAAAATATACCCTCAAAAGGACAAAAACTTAAACCGTTTAAACTACTACCTTGCACCTTGATAGTGGAAGACCTTATGTACTTGCTCCACTATGAAGCAATATATATGGAATCATGTTATTTCAATAGTTTGATATATACATCTTTATTGCAAATGCAAATACATTGTGGTTGTTAATCCATTACCTCATTTTTTCTCTTTTTGTCCTTCATAGATATTCATGACAAGACATAGATATTCATGACAAGATTAAAGGATACAAATCAAGAAGCCAAATTCCCAAAAGTGTATTGTGAAATGTGTTTTCAATGTGAGATGTATTTTTTAGGAGAGAAAATAATAGTAACAAAGAAGTATTAATTTCTTTACCTTTTCTATTTTTTCCTTCCAAATATTCATAACAAGTCTAAAAAATACAAATAAAAAAAATCAAATCCCCAAAGTTTATAATGAGATGTGTTTTTAAGAGAAAAAAACTAAATTAACAAAGTTGTATTACTTTTTCACTTTCTCTATTTTTTCCTTTCAAGATATTCATAACAAGCCTAAAGAAGAGTATAAGTAGTCAAATCCCCAAAAAATTATAATAAAGTGCACTTAAAAAAAATAATAATACTATTTTTTTTTTCTAGATATTCATAACAAATTTAAAGATTACAAGTCAATAAGTCAAATTCTCAAAGTTTATGATAAGATTTACTTTCAAGAGAAAAAAGAATACTAACAAGTAATATTACTTTTCAAGATATTCATAACAAATTTAAAGAATACAAGTCAAGAAATCAAATTCCCAAAAGTTTATGGTAAAATGTACTTTCAAAAGAAAAAAGAATACTAACAAGTAGTATTACTTTTTTACATTCATTAAAAAAAAAGTAATAAACATGTCTTAAAGGTTTCTCTATCAATTAAAAATCACCATAAACTTGCATACAATTACAAAATTTACATTTAGTAAACAAAAATGTATTACAAACAATATGCCTTATGAATATTAATCCATGAGTTTACTTACAACAATCAAATGCACAACTTTTAAGTCTTTGCTTCTTTCAAAATCACAATTTCAATTCTATCAATTAAAAATCACCATAAACTTGCATACAATTATCAAATTTACATTTAGTAAAAAAAATGTATTACAAACAATATGCTCTAAGGGTATTAATCCATGGATTTACAATCAAGTTCACAATGAACAAAAGTTTATTTAAACTAGATAAAAAAAAAATGGTTAATAATAATTTAATTTTAAATTTACAGTAATTTATCTAAAAATAATTTTTTAAACATTATATCCTATGTGTATTAATCCATAAATTTACTTACAACAATCTAATTCACAATAAACAAAAATTTAAGTAAATTAAACAACAACAACAACAACAACAACTATTATTATTATTATTATTATTAATTTAAAAATCAATTTGAGATATAATTTTTTTAAATGAACAAAGTACTTCTTGTTTTTTGATTTTATTGCTGAATTTGCAAATATGTACAAATTACTCTATTTTATTTAAGATTCAAATTAAAATCATATAAATATATAATATTCATATATAAACTTTGTTTATTTAATATTATGAATAATTAATCATATAATATAATAAAATAGGATAAATTATTTAAAATTATAAAACATGACACATTATTTAATATAATGAATGATTATTAGAATCATAAAATATAACATACATTTACTACATGGCTAGAATGACAAATGGACATTATTACCACATCTACCCCATAATCATTATTTCACGCACCATTCGACTAGTGCAACCATTTGCTTTCTTGCTAAAAGAATAGACATTAAGAGAGTTATCACTAAGTTTGAAATTATTGTGAGAGCTTAATGTTAATATAAATATGTATGTAAATGAGAGAGTTAGGGCTGGTTTTTTTGGTATGTTAAGGTTAGATGAGAACTTTGTACGAATGCATGGAGGAAGGAAAAGTGACACTTTGAAATCCATTTAGGGGTATTGAGGAGTTCTAAGAAGACTGTATCCATTAATCTCATGAAATGGAATAGATGTTGTGTGGTTACTTTTTAAATTTTTGTTTGTATTTTATTGTTGTATTGTTTATGTGATGAATGTGTTAAGTGGGATGTTTTATTTATTTTTATCATTTAAATTTGTTTTTATAATATTTGTTAGTGTTTTGGGTGAGATTTTACTCTTTATTGAGTATTTAAAAGTGACAATGTTAATGGATACAAAATCTAGGGTCTAAAAAAATTACCAACAATTGGTTTTGTTGTTGGGACATAATGGATTCTTCAAAGAGAAAATAGGGTTAAGTTGCGGAAACCCTTGTACTGGGAGATATAAGATTGGATTGTAGAAATGGACATAGAGTTTACGTAAAGAGAAATGCATACTCTATACATTGACTCAGATTGATGGAAACACAAGTATACTATTATGAAAAACATGAAATTTTATTTATTAAATTTCCTAGTTTATTACAAGAGTGAATAAAGAAGCAAGTAGAAACCAATACCATGTGCCATTCTCCTCAACCTATCATTTGGGACCAAGAAACAATTGAAAGACTCAAGAGATTGGATAACAAGTTTATGTGTGCGATTGATTTCTAGTTCAATTGGGTCAAGGAAGGCTATATTGTTGAGTTTTCTATAGAATATATCACTTCTTTCATCATGGTGGAGAGGGACTTTGAACAAGGATCTAGGGGAAGGATATTGGAATTAATACCTTTGTGGATTAAGATGTTGTTTCTAGAGAAAGAGTTAATGCAGATGATATTCAATAGAGTGACAATGTAAACTCTCACAATGGGGGGTTAAGGAAAGAAGGAAGATGAAATGAAGTATGGAAAATAGAGAAATATGGACCCATAGGAATGAAGGAGAGCTAGGGAAGAGAGGTATGAAAGAAGAAATGTATTATGTGAAGTGATTTGCAAAGTTCAATTTGTTTGTTTTGATTTTTGTTGTTTAAAATAATACATTTTAGAGGTTTTGATTTTTTAACATGTGGTGAATTAACGCACTTAGGTATGGGATACACACCTTATATTCTCTTTATCAAAAGTAAAGTGAGTTGGCGACAAATAGAGCTAGGAATTGGAAAATGTTTATAGTTCCTTTTATGTTCAACTTTGGAAGACATACAATGCTTTTGGTGGTGGAAATGATAACTATCACCGAGCATGAATAAGTTATATAAGTCATGAGATTCATATAAATGACCTAAATAATGTGGGAAAACTAATGGACTTCTTTCCTCTTTTGGAAAGGATAATCTTCACCCCTAGGTACTTGATTCATTCCTTTACTAATATCATCTTGAGAAACCCAAAAGTTTTCTCACCCGAAGTCCTTCTTGAAATAAAGAATGGTAACAAGGATATGTGTGTGTGTGTGTGTGAAAAAAAGGAGAAAGATTCAATTAAGAGGATCTTTTTAAAGGAAACATATTTTTCTTAACGAAGGAATGCAAATATCTCCATTGGGGATATGGATGCTCGCTAGAAATAGAGCAAGGCCTATGATACTAGGGTAACTCCATTGGGGATATGAACACTGACTAGTAGTAGAGAAACACCAATAGGATGACAAGGTCACTTAGAGATTTGAAGAAACCTCCTGACTTCTTTCTCAAAATTAAATCTCATTCATCAAAAAGATGTATCATTATGTTTCATTGAACAATTAAGTCTTCATTGCAAGAGAAAAGTATTATTTATAATTTATGTATCTATAAGAAGTTTGTATTTTAAGTTATGCTATATCTTTACTCCCACTTGAAATTGATTAGTTTCATTCAAAGACGTGTGCAAAGACATGGGGTATGTCCAATAAATTGTCATTTGTTGAGTCCACATCAAACAATAAAAAAAAATTCAATTTTTGGGTACCACTTGAACTTTCTACCTTTTGGGTTGAGCGTGCTGAAAAACCCTTGAGGCACTTGGATTATATAAACTTAGCCACTCAAATATACAGATCCAACCATTCCTCACTGGATCCCGGGCAAAATCAAACAGAAAAAATCGTCAAAAAACTACCAAAAAGTAAAACGTTTAGACTACACTCTTTTTCTTTAAAAGTTCTGGATTATCTTGCAATAAATTATGCATCTTAGTTTCAATGATTTCTTGCATATTAGTGAGTCTTTTTATTCATCCTTTTGTCTCGAAGTAATTTTTTTTTTCCAAAGTATTTTGGCCCTATTTTAAACCAAGTTTCACTATTATCGACAAGTTGAAAACACTTTTCATTGGCCATGCAAAGTGAAATTTTGCATCGATGTAAAAGTGAAATTCTATGCTGATGTGAAAGTGTAATTAATGCACCAATGCACATAACACTACTCCAAAGTTAATTTTTTTGTGGATCAATGCTCATTAGTGGTTACTTTACATTTTTACCAAAATGAAAAGTGGAAAAGGGCAGTGATATGACAGTAAAAATTCACACTGATAATGCTCATCACTGTTTTTTTTTACTTTCATTCTTCACCATTTAAAACCTAATCGGTGACCCCACTTCACATGAATTTCAAAGATCATATGATCTCTCATGGAAATGAAATTTTTCATTGAATTGTATTTTAAAACTTACCCAAACATAAAAGTGAAGATTGATCATCGAAAAAAAAATATAATTATCCGTTGGTAGCCATTAATTCCCTGATTTGGTAGCTAGGTTATCCAATTATAGATGTACAAAATATAATCACATTCGATCTGTATTTGGAAATCATGGTGCTATATTGGTTAAAAATTTTTATAAATATTCACACATTGTCATTGCTTTTCTCACCAAAGTCATAATTTGAACGCCATAAGTGAAGAATGAGCTATATGCATTAGGATTGCAACGTTGTTAGCTTAGATTATAAGTGTAATTTGATAATTGAGAGGTAGGATAAGTGGATAGTCTGGTGAAATATCTTCCTGAACCATTCTGTGTTTGGTTTCACAATTTCTCCATGTCGTGCATGTGGTGAATTAATCTCTCTGAACAAGTTAGTCTACACATTGTTTTCTTGTCATAGAATTCATGCTTGAAGCATTCCAAGTATGACCAAAAGACTAGAATTTTTTAGTTTGATTAAATGTGACTTCACTGTAACAAATTAGGCAAGGCTAGAGACGGTTGGTATTTTTATGAAAATAAATGTATGAATCACATTTCTCCTCAAATTCTTTCTCAAATCTTGTATGTCAAATTTGTCTCATATTAATAATGTGTTGTAAAGTTTTATGTAATATTATAAAAAGGAATGTGTTATGAATAAATAAAGTGTTGTCATTCACTCTCTTCCTATGTTCCATTTCACTATAGTTTAAATGCCTCCAAGGAAGCCTCCCACTAGAACACCAAGAAAATCCCCTAAGGGGAAACAACTCAAGGAACTAGTAGAAACCTCCCATGAGACTCTAGTTGAAATTGACACTTCATATAAAGAATATGAAAATACCCACACTAGAGGAATACCAATCAAGGATAGTATTTAAGGATATCAAGGTTACCATAGGTTCCCAACCCCATTTTCTAGGAAGGGATGAAGTATACAGGAAATTTCATACCAAAGAATACCCATAGATAGTCCATCATGGAAACCTTGAGATAAGGGAAGAACATGACCAAGTATTCATCAACATTAGGAGATCTCACTTGCATTCAATCACAACGAGGACATTGTTATGAGGTTATTGAATGGATCATTTCTCACACCAACATAGGTAATAACACTATCATTAATGAAGAAGGTAGACCATGTGCCAATTAGAAATATTCAGAGTAGAAATTACAAGTATTGCTCAGATTAATTGCTAAAAGAAGTTGATTTTCCAACATAATAGAAAATATAAACCAAAATATTATATCTTTATTGATATGGATGAAGTGTTGAATTTCCTCTTCAATGGGAACCTCTAATAGAGAAAATATCAAATTACAAATGATTTCAAGGACATATTTTACAATGCTTCTACATATTTTTATAACACTTTCTAGCTCCTAGGAACATTCTAGAGAAGGAACTTTCTAGTACGCGGAACCTTCTAGTAAGCCTTCTTACAATAATTTTTTTCACACTATGACATGGGAATTATTTACTAGTCATGGCCTTCATACATAGAAATACATAGTAACCTATCTATATACCTAGGGGGTTAGGGAGGTTAGGACCCTAACATGCCCTCCCCCTTAAAAAGTAGCATTGTCTTCAAGGTTGGAGATGAGGGAAGTGATATAGAATGGTTTTTGGTTCCCACTTGGCATCCTCTAGCCATGTATCCTTCCATTGGATTAGTATTTCCTAGCTAGTGTGATGGAAGAGATGAAACTCTTGTTTTTCAAGTATACTCTCAGGATACAACCAAATGGAACCTTCTTCATCCAATTTGGGAAGACTAGTTTGAACACATCAATGAGATCCAACCACTTTCTTTAAGTGGGAGACATTAAATATGGGATGAATTTTCAAGTGGTGTAGAAGTTCTAATTTGTAATCCACTAGCCTAATACACTTGAGTATCTTATAGGGGCCATTAAATTTTGGAGAAAGCTTATGGTGGTGGTTGTATTTAAGGGAGGTTTTCGTGTACAACTGCAAACAGATAAACATCTAACCCCATTATTCAAAATGGTTTTTAGAGTGATGTTTATCAGCCTATTGCTTCATCTGATTATGAGCCATGAACATATTATCATTGAGAGTACAAAGAATATCACACAAAGTTGTAAGAGTTTTTTCAACCTCTTGTACCTTGGACATGCCAGGTAAGTAAGATAACACTGATGGAGAGTGTTGACCAAAGCACCTCAAATATGCCTCCAAAAACTTGTTTACTAATTTCGTATAACTATTAGCATGAGGGTGATAGGAAGTGTTGATATACAATTAAGTTCCCTGGAGCCGAAAAAATTATTTCCAGAAGTTGCTAGTGAAAGTGGGATCATGGTTCATGACAATAGATTGTGGCATACCATGTAGTTTGAATATGTTATCCATGAAGACTTCATCAAATGTGGAATTTTTAAAGGGGTGTCGAGGGGCACAAAAATGAACATTTTTAGAAAGTATATCAACCACAACCATGATGATAGACTTATTGTTAGATTTTAGTAACCCCACAATGAAGTCCGTAGAAATTTATATCCATACAACAGGCGGGATAGGTAAAGGTTGTATTTTACTTCTATTTTTCACTATTTCTCCCTTATGGCATTATAAAAGAACCCATTCAACCACAAAAGTGTGGATTTCTTGCTTCATTCCTTCCTAGAAGTGTGAACATTTGATCCGTTCATATGTTTTTTGAAAGCCATAATGACTTGTTTTTGGAAATGCATGGAGTTCAGATAACATGGTGGATTTAAAGTTGTAATATTTGATCAAATAAATATTCCCTTTATAGCAGAGATCATTATTGTACCAAGTGTTTCTCAGAGATGCATTGGAATCATGTTGAAGTTGTTGGATCAGGCTAGCAATCTTGAGATCTGTGAACCATTCATTGAGGATTTCATTCACCCAATATGCTATAATGAAGGAGAGTGAAAACGGGGACATGTCCTCTTCATATTTTCAAGAAAGAGAATTGGCTATGACACTCTCCTTCTAAATGATCTCATAATCATATCCTAACATTTTGGTAACCCATTTTTGTTTCTCTAGTGATGAAATCCTCTGCTCCAAAAAGTATTGGAGGATACAATGATTAGTTTTAATCTAGAAACATTGCCTAAGAAATTAGGGATGCCAAAGATCTACAACATGCAAGACAAACGAGACCTCTTTTTCATAGGTGGATTCACCCAAGTGTCGCTCAATCAATTTTTTTTTGGTAAAGCCCAATGGTCTTCCTTATTACATGAGAATTGTGTCTATGAATTTTTACAAGGCATCACATTCCTTAATAAATGTCTTAGTGAATTCAAGAAGAGAAAGTGTTGGGGTTTTACACATAGCCTCCTTCAAATCCTAGAAAGCTTGATCTATAGATTCATTCCATCTTAAAGAATTTTTCATAAGTAAGGTTGTGAGGGGAGTAGTAATTTTCCCATAGTTCTTGACGGACTTTTTTATAGTATCTTATTAAACCAAGGAAACCTCATAAAATTTTAAGAGTCTTAGGACGAGGCTATTCCTTCATTCCTTCAACTTTCTTATGGTCCACTTATACACCATCATTACTTATTATATGGCCCAAAAAGTAGTTGTAAGACATGGTACACATGGATAACATGTAATTTTGAAGTTATATTGTAGATTACGATGTCATAAAAAAAGACAAGGACAAAATGACGTAGAAAAGTTTGAAAGATGAGGTTTATGAGACTTTGGATGGTGCATTGCAAAGGAAAAAGGGCATCACAAAGAAATCATAATGGCCTTCATGAGTGTGAAAATAAGTTTTGGGAATATCAACTCATACAAATTTGGTGATAGTCAGAATGAAGATCAATTTTGGTAAAACATTGAGCACCTTTAAGTTCAGCAAAAATAACATCAATGATTGGAATGAGAAACTTATCCTTGATAGTTATTTTGTTGAGAGAATTAAATTCAAGACACATGAGCCAAGTACCTTCTATTTTTAGTGCCATGACCACTACGGATGAATAAGGACTAGTACTAGGATGAATGACATCTGCAACTAGCAATTCTTGAACAAACTTTTCATTTTTATTTTTTTGAGGAAAGGCATGGYGATGAGGGTGGACATTGGGTGGGAGGATACTATGTATGAGTGGAATAGAATGATCGTGTGAACCACATGAGGGTGTRTTGGMAGCCCCCATTTCAGTGAAATTTTATCATAATTGGAAGTCGTCACAAAGAGATAAAATCTTTCTGTAGCTGCCTCCTCCTTACATTAATAAACACTCATGTCTTTTGGCTTCAAGAAGATTAAATGGGCTAACTTATTTTATGAGATTTTCGGTTAGATTTTTATTTGTTTTGTTTGAATTTCATGACTGCAAGCATGAAAATCAAACTAAAAACTTGGCTTGGGTAATCATTCTGCAGTCTGTGTTCTCTTCTATCTTTTACCAAAGAAATTACACTTTAAGGGAACCTACATGTTGCTAAGTTTTAAGTTTTATAAGCTCATTGATTAATCCACTACCGCATTTTTATGTATTATGGGGAATGTGATTTGATCCGTTCTAAGGTTGATTGTTTGGTTTTAATTTTTGAAATGCATGAACGCACAAAACCTTGGATTAACAATTTATATATGCTCTTTTCTCTATCAATATTATCTCTTTCATGTCACTTGGTATAGGTCTGATGTACCCACAAATACACCTCATCCTCCTGTCCTGTACATTTAATGACCCTCATTCATTATTCAAATTGGCATTTGATAGTGGTTGGGGTTTAATTCTCATTTTTTATAATGGCTCATAGGTCTTTGCGTAATCTGGTTTTCTGTCACTCCAAACTTAAATCACCAAACATGATAATCGTCCAAATTCGTAGGTATCAGGTTGTTTTAATTTTCACAGACCTCTCCTTATTATTTGTCTACTGGAAGATGAAGCCTCCCTCTCATAGTTTCTACTGTGTCTGTTTGACAGTAACCATGGCCCCTGTGGTTCAAATCAAACCTAATGGTTGTTAGGTCCTTCTTGCCCATGACGATGCCATAAATAATTTGCTAGCTCACGGTTGGGATATCTTCATCCGAAAATTCGAAGGTTATAACCTGGTGGTTGCATAGGAATTTGCTCAAACGTTTGATGGGTTTAGAGCCAAAGTTGGGGGAGGTGAAATTGGAGGTCATAGAGGAATATATAGCCCGGGCAACAGGACTGTCACATGAAGGTGAAAAATGGTTTAAAAATGCTAAATTGGAAGACGTGCCTTGGAGCATGTTCATGGTCTCTCGGAAATCTACATGTTTCCCTAAAGGTATTCCTAATACCCTCTTGAAACCTCGATGGCACGACCTTCTTTTGATTTTGAAACAGTTTATAACGTGCGAGGGCATGTATGGTTTAGTATTTTTATACCACATCCGACTGCTGATGTTGTTCCTAAGGTTTAAGCTAAACATGCCCTTCTGTTTGCTAATGAGCCTGTGTAAGATGTCCAAGAGTTATAAGAAATAGAGCCTTAACCCTCTGTCAAACCTCTTTCATCATGGGCTTATACGCATTTTGCTGCTGTCACATTTGGCTCAAGTTGGGGACACCTGGGAGAACTTCCTGTGTCGAAATAATTTTTCCCTACCCGAGAGCACAATGAACTCTCCTCTGCATTCAAATGTAAACCTCAATCCTGATAACCCTGAGCTCGAGAGTCAAGGTTTCAATTCACATGATGACTGTGAGCTTAATGAACCACTTTATGTTGCTTTGCAAACCCCTTGGGTAAAAAGCCACAATGTATTTTCATACCCAAAAAATCCTTAGAAGAGGTAGTAAATGTATTAAAAGAAAAGGTTTCTCCTATTTCTACTAGTGAG
>JASDQU010437140.1:9387-25244 GCA_032191745.1 Picea mariana | reverse complement strand
CATTAAGGTTCTGGACCAGTTGCGTTGGAGACCCGAATAAGGAGAAGGACTACCTGAGGGACTGTCTGGTAGAGAAAGGTGGAGGTATGTTCTCTCAGGTGTTGCAAGCTGGGTAGAAGAGAGTTGGGTACTTGGATTTCTATGAGTGATGGGAAGCATGTGAGAGCTTGAGAGATGACTGGTTTAGGAAGCCAAGTTCACTCTGGAACCATCCTTGTGGATTCATATCCCTGGCTCAGGGGTGACGCTGTTGTTGAGATTTGGAGTAGTAGTGTCTATGGTTGGGTGGAATTTCCTTGGTCTACAGCCAATTGGTGTCATATTTCAAAAAGATAAGTGCTCTCTGTTGTGATATTATTATCTGTGTATGAATGTTTTTTCATTGTATATTTAATTATCGTTAATTGAATCTTTAGAACATGCATGTTTGTTGGATATTATCATGCACGTTGTTAATTCTCTTATATTATGCATCTTTAATAAATAAAGAAGGTATCAGTATGAGAAATAAGTCCAAGGGTGGGCTTACAGGTAGCATACCCCGACCTGTGGCTGGTTGGGTATGTTACATTCTGGTTTCCTGGTACTTTTGGTTTTCTGGTATTTTTGGTACTGGTGAAAACTAGGGTTTCACTTTCCAGGAGTTCTATCCGTTAAAAAGGTTTCAATGAGTTTCTTAGGCTAGGGTGCACTTTTCTAGATGATCCTTTGGCTGAAATTCCTCTTTAATAAAAAACCCTAATTTCCTTATACGACAACAATGACATTTTTCTTTTTCTGTGAAAGATGCTCTCTTCAGCTTAGCTCTGATACCATGTTAAAGTTTCTTGCTTAATATGTTATTATTAATCTTCATTATAACAACAACATAATAAGGATCTTACAGAAAGAAACACAATCACAGAGTACACAAGCATTTATCCTAGGAAACCCTCAAGGAGAAGAAAACCCAGCAAATCTTCTTTAAAATAGATTCAATAACCAAGTACAGTGTCTCTCACAAGAGAGATCTCACCAAACAGAAGATCCACCAGAAACCCTAACTAGAATAGAGTAGTGCACCACTTAGACCAAGATAATCCTTCACCAAGATAACCTTCACCTTTACTGGGATACTCTTCCTTGTAGTTGCATCACTTCTCCTTGTAGTTGCGTCACTGTCAAACTTGCACACTTGATAGAGAGAGCTTGATGAGTGTGTGTACAAATGAGGTGCTAGGCCTCTTATAAATACAAGTTGTGCCCCCACAATAACTAGGTCAGGGCCGGCCTGTACTCTTTTAATTTACATTTGTCTTGTCTAGGCACAATAGGGTCGACTTGTCAATATATATATGTTATCTTTTGCTTTATCCACAAAAGGGGATAAGAATATTATTTGTAATTACACAATATTTTAACACTTTTTACTGTCTACTTGCATTGCCTCTTCATAACATTCTGGTTCATTAGAATCAGTCAACAATAAATAATACAATGAAGGAGAGTATCAGTAAAAGGGTCTACTTAACCTGGTATATCTTCTAAAAACACTTGCAAGAGTTTGAGGTACCTACTGCTCCTGTTGTTGTACATTTTACACATTCTGTAAATTGTGAACTTTTCATCTCTGGGTAGGCCAAAGATCTTGTCCTATCTACAACAGATACATATTCTTGCGCATTGCATGTAGGAAGGAGGCCACACATAAGTGATGCATGTAATATTTAGGTGGTTGCATATATTGGCTCTACCACTACACCTAATAGTGAACATGTTTCAGAAAAGCTATCTAATGAAAATAATGACCATGAAAAGGAAAATGTATGTCCTCATGGAAGTCGATAGGGTTTTGTTGTAGGTATGTTCAAGATGAATCATGGATGAATCAACTAAGTAGAAAATGAAGTTTTCCTACTTGGATTGTTGTTATTTTTCCCTATTGAGAGAATGATTAGATTGTTTGGTTTATCGTTGCATGAGTGTGTCTGTGGAGACTTGTGATGTGGGTAGGTTTGTGGCTCATAAACCATTAAAGATGGTGGTTATGGTGCATTNCAATAATTAGGTCAGGGCCGACCTGTACTCTTTTAATTTACATTTGTCTTGTCTAGGCACAATAGGGTCGACTTGTCAATATATATATTTTATCTTTTGCTTTATCCACAAAAGGGGATAAGAATATTATTTGTAATTACACAATGATTTAACACTTTTTACTGTCTACTTGCATTGCCTCTTCATAACATTCCAGTTCATCAGAATCAGTCAACAATAAATAATACAATGAAGGAGAGTATCAGTCAAAGGGTCTACTTAACCTGGTATATCCTCTAAAAACACTTACAGGAGTTTGAGGTACCTACTGCTCCTGTTGTTGTACATTTTACACATTCTGTAAATTGTGAACTTTTCATCTCTGGGTAGGCCAAAGATCTTGTCCCATCTACAACAGATACATATTCTTGCGCATTGCATGTAGGAAGGAGGCCACACATAAGTGATGCATGTAATATTTAGGTGGTTGCATATATTGGCTCTACCACTACACCTAATAGTGAACATGTTTCAGAAAATCTATCTAATGAAAATAATGACCATGAAAGGAAAATGTATGTCCTCATGGAAGTCGATAGGGTTTTGTTGTAGGTATGTTCAAGATGAATCATGGATGAATCAACTAAGTAGAAAATGAAGTTTGCCTACTTGGATTGTTGTTATTTTTCCCTATTGAGAGAATGATTAGATTGTTTGGTTTATCGTTGCATGAGTGTGTCTGTGGAGATTTGTGATGTGGGTAGGTTTGTGGCTCAGAAACCATTAAAGATGGTGGTTATGGTGCATTGTTATGTGCCATGTCTCTTCAATGTTATTGCAGCAATGGTTGACTAGGGAAGATGGAGGATAAAGAGGTGGTGTTGCATCTTATCTTGGAGGTTCAATGCGCTGATTTCATAGGTAATAAAAAAGGTGGTTCCTACAATACTATGTGGGGATGCGTTGGTTATTGAGAAGGTGAGCAGGTACACATTAAATCCACAATAAATCATTCAAGTTTTATTTGGTTAGGTCATTACAACATTTGTACCATTTCTTCCATTGATGCTAATTAGAAATATTCATATTAGTGTTGTTGTTTCTATCTACATGGGTAACTTTTGAGTCCTCTTTTGTGAAATGGGGGTTGTTCTCTTGTGAAATGGGTGTTGTTGGCATGTACTCAAAGCATGGTTAGTTTGTTGAAATCCCACTTGTGCATGTTTGTATACCCTTGATGGTGGTGATGATGTATTTGATGTCTTGGTAATATGGATAAACACTCTTTTTAATTTATAAGTCTTGGTTTCATTAAAGTGACCAATCATATTGAGCTTTGTGACCTCAATATGACATATAAGACATTTTGTTAGAATTTGTGACTCTAACAAATGATAGGGGAACTATGGAGATCCAAGACAAAGACTGAAAAAAGATGTGGAAGACTCAGACAAAGACATCAAGTATATGCATGATTCTAGAGGAGGAAGATGGTATTGTTGTCTTATGTGTCATTATCTCTTGCTGATGATTTGTAGCCATGTGTGGAAATATTTGGTGATGTAAAAATCATTCCTAATTCTGCTTGGTAAAGTGTGTTGTAGCTAGAAGGGAAATATATCTATGTGGTTTGTCTCCTCTCATTGTTCATTGATGTCATATTGTTTGGTGAATGTTTCACTATAATTCCTCATTGACAGGTGTAAAGAATGTAAGATTGAATTAGATATATCATGTATCTAGACTATTTTCCTAGAGAATTGGTGATCACCATGGTTAGGTACCTAGGTGTATTAGTAGATAGAAATGTGTCCATAAGAGGGCCAATTGTTTAGTATTTACAGTCACTTTGATGGAGCACAATAGGTTCCTAGTCAATCTGTGTGGTACCAATGTTCATCCCAAAGGTACAGTTGGTTCCCAGTTGGTATAATGTTTTCAAGATAACAATTCTACAAGTGAATAGAGGAACATGGAAACCTTTTGGTTCTGATATGGAAKAAATTTGCTTAGATGAATAATCATTTGTTCATTATCATGGCAGTTAAAATGTTCTCACTTGAGAAGCCAAGGGATGATTGAAAAATAAATTTTTGGAGTGGAATGGTGAGATTGTAGTAGGGAGGATAGATATGTTGTCCCAAATACGGTAGAGAATTCTTTTTGGAGCTTGGTCCAAGGGAATTTGGCGATAGTTCTTATGGAAGTGTTGTGGAAGCAGTGAAGATTGGATGATGGTGGAAAATAAGGTAAACGTTTGTGAAATATGTGGAATAAAAATAGACTTGACCATATTGTAATGTGAATCAAACTTTGTAATTTTAGCAAGTCTACAATGTCATGTTTTAATTTGATGCATTGGTCCTTAAAAAAAATTAATATTGTATCTGGTATCTCCATGGGATGGAGTATGTTAATAGCATGTACCTTCATCCATGTAACATGTAAAGGGGATATTGTTATATTACCTTGATAGGAATGCATACACATTTTCCATGTGTCCCCGATGATTTGGATAACTTGTTGGTATAGTACATAAACCTATGTTATAGAGTTGGTAAACACATGTAGGAGTGGACCATGTGTTGACTAGATGATCTATGAGTGGACCATGTTGGTTGTAGACTCTRGGAGGTTCTTATAAATTGGAAGTTTCACATTCATGGGGAGTTCATMAARAATTTGAATGAAATATGTACCTGAAGGACATCCTATTAGACCRACTGTTGTAGCARTTAGGGACCCGTGMATTCCGGTGAATGGTTTTTCCCTTATATGGACTTTGATAGTTTTTTGATGTCTACATGATGCAATACCATATTTTAGTGCTAGKTTGGACTAGATATAGACYTTTTTTATCAGGAGGTTCTTYMATTCATGATGGAGAATTTGTTGCAGAGGACTTGATGATGATGAAGGCCTGGCCTGACAATGATTAAGACCAGTAGTCATTAAGGGGGAGTGTTGGAATTATTAAATCCTACTTGTCTTATGCGTGATCATATTTGTGATTGTTATGATTATTGGTCATTATTGGGTAGAGTTCATTTCTATGTAAATAGTATGTTTCCAAGTCTTTAGGAGGTTGTTAGATCCAGTTGGATTTGATAGATTCTCTCCAACTAGATAGCTCCTAGTTTGGTGTGTGGTTGAGACATTCTCTCAACTATTTGATAGTGTGGTTAAGATAGTGCTTATATCTTAGGAAAAGTTTAATGTGTTTAGGTGTAACATTATTTGATGTTAATAGAGTGCTAAACACATTTTTTTTTGTTTGTGTAATAATGTCTACTCTCCCATTTTCTTATACATTCCTCCCAACCATCCAAGCTAAACCTAATATACAAAACTAATAATAAAATAGAATATGTGTGTGTATGAGGAAATTAAGAATATGTGAAAAAATGGTAGGTGATTTGCATCTCAATTTTTTTTGTATCCCTCTCGATGCTTAATAGAACCAAAGTTAAGATGGATCTATGTTGGTTTTAATAAGTCTCGAGCAAATAAACTTGGATTTTCTTTGTGTGTTCACTAAGTTCACCCAAATACAAATCTAATAACCCAACCCATGCCAAATCAAAGGATTGAAATGTTATCACATCAAAACTACTCACTTGTGACATTTCCATCAATCTTACAAAAATACATCACTATTGACATGAATAACCTCCATTTTCAGCCCCTTTACACCACCATATAAACTCAAACTCATTAGAACAACCTAATCAAACCCTAAATTTGACCTAAAAGGGATAGCATAGATATTACCCCCCAAAAGTGCACTTGGACAATGTGGATAATACCCCCAAAAGCTTCACTGCTCCATAAAAAATCCAATTTTGACTTTTTTCAACTCTCATTAATGTGCCCAACGTGGCATGATGGGAAGCTAGTTATATGTGGACCATCTTAAACCCTAATTGCTATTGTTAATTTTGATTTGATCATCTTTAACCACTATTTAGAAGACTATGTCAAGGGAGATTAACCACTATTTTCCATATATACAAAGCATTTGAGGTCTCTCCATCAATAATATCCATTATCACAAGTAGGTTTATGTTGAGATATCACCGGAAATCTTGAGGACCTTTCCCTCTTGATAATATATTTACTATTTAGGTGTCTTTCTTATCCACCAAGGAGATAATCATCAACACATCAATGAAGCCAAAAACCCATACCACGAAGGGGCTTTGGATCCCATCAACTTTGACAAGCTCATCTACCAGGTGTATTCTTTGGCCTTCCCATTAGTAATGGAATATTCTTTACATTCTTTCAAATTTCTTGTTCGTGTTTAGGGTAATATTTTATTTATTGTGTTATTTCTTACATGAACAAGCTAGGGTTTCAAGATTGTAAAGTAAACTTAGGGTTTGGTTTTCATACTCTAAACACCATTTTGTCTAGGCTTAACATACAATCGTTAACATGCAACCATTAGGTTGGTGTAATTTGTACACCCTTTTAACGAATTTCACCAGTAATATGAAAGGAGAAAAAATGGAAAAAACATGAGAGAAAGATCTTGGAAAACAATTCTTGGTTTAGAATGTGACATTGACCAAACCCTTGTTAGCTTCAATTCTCTTAGAGTATTGTTTATACATGGTAAAGATTTTGAACAATTCCAATGTGATGTACCTCATGTTTGTCCTCTTCAAAGAGTCCAAATCCACGCAAGAAAAAGTAATTCTCGCCATTGGATTTGCACAATCCATGTGAAATGAATCTTGAGGTGGGGATCAATCCACAACCTTGTACAATCACTACCTACACCTTAAACAATATTAATCTTTATATCACAGTCATTCAAATGTCCCCTCATTTTGATAGTTTTTATAGGCATGATTTTTCTCTAAATCTTAATAGTTGCACTCTTAACAATTTAAATATTTAATCTTGACATATTCCAACTACGATTTAAGACTTTATAGGGCCATTAAATCAATCCAAAAATTTAAAATTGCAATCCAAAAAACAGCTTATCGATTTCAAAACCAAAATAAATTATTAAATAAAAAAAGACACGGTGTAAACACCCTCATCAAATTCCCTCTCAATTAACTCTATTGTCTTCTAACAACAAATATATCCTCGTCTACCACATACCTCATCAGCTAATGGCCAAACAAGGACACCAATTGTGACCAATAATGACAAGGCTCTTGCAAACAACTCTTGGTGTTAGGGCTTAAATTCTATCTCAAAAACAAATCAAGACGATTAACAAAAAAATGCAACTCAGATGAATTCAATCCCTTGATTATAGTTAAAGGAGACTTTGAAATTGATAAATGATATATCATTGATAAAATCAAACGCTTCATTCCAAAATCACGCTTTTTATGTGGGGATTAAACTTCAAAAGTGGTGCAAAGATTTAAAATGGATTTATTCCATCACGTGGTTAGGGCTCATCCAATCATCTTACAAAAATATTCTTTATGTTATCTTGCAAAGCCATACCAAAGTCCATGAATTGTAATCAAGATTGTCCATTACATTAAAGAGGTCAGGCATAAAATTGTAATCAACATAAGTTTGGAAGGTTTAGTTAAGGGTTGAATTTTTCTTTTTCCATTTAATGTTAGGGATAGCCTTGCCAAGGATTTTCAACAACATTTTTCACAAAATTATTAGAAGAATAATACTGGGGTGTTAATAAGGAGAAGGATGGAAATTCGAGGTTAATATTTATGTTGTAATGGTTTTCTCTTGTAAGTTGTATATTGGGTTTATTGTTTATTTGTTATAAGATGAAAGTGGTTTTTTAAATATAAGAGAATTGGTAATTGATCAGGGTTACATGGGTGAGGTTTAAGTTCAAATTCGATGAACCGTTACTATAAATCCTAGGCTAGTTATTAGCAACATGTCATCCAACACCTAATCCAAAATTATGATTCAACCTAGGGTTGAGACGTCCCAAGACTAGCCACATGTGGTAATATCTATCATGGAGCACCTATTCTTCCAACCAATCCATAACATGTCATATTGTCTTATTGAATATTTTAATCCAAGTGGGAAGACTGAGAATTTCACCTCCCAACCATTCAAGCTATTACCCCTCTACCAATGTAGACAACCAATAAATTGGTGGAAAAAAACAATTTACAAGTTTTATGGTTTGTGAATGGATGACAAAACCCGACATTCATAAAATTATTTTTTGTTGTTCTTGACATGTCATGTAACCTTCTCACATGAATCATTTTGTTTATAATTCACCCATTTGTATTGGAATAGATCTGTTAATAAATGGAACATTATCTTATTCTTTTTATAAAGARGTGATGAATTGGTAACTTTAAATGTGTAGAGATGTTTATGTTTATATTATTTTAATAACCCATATTCCCTATAACTTCGACCATATAACCCCCAACCCATCTAATTGCTAACCCCTATATTACCTGTTGAGGCCTCGAGTAACCTCAAGTTGACAAACTTGGGCACTGCCTTTTTTCAAACTTTTTACAATAAGCCTCATCTTCGAACATGCTTTTCTTGACTTATCTTACCTTTGGTGAATGTCTTCTAAGTCCCATGAGAATGAAGAGTATTAATTAGTGGATTCTATTTTGTAATTAATGCATATTGTGTTTGTTTCATATATCTTCATCATATGATTGGTTGCATTGGATGAATTCTTAATTGTACCTTGATGATAGTTTTTCTATTTGGATTACACATGATTGGAGTTGATTTTGCATCTCACTTGTGTAACCTTTCCTTTGCATGATAATTTCCTATCTTATTAGCATTTTTTAATTGGTTTAATGTGTTTTCATGTCTTTGTATGTAGGTGGCTGATCCAGAATCAGATCCATGAGTTTGATGGAGCTCAGAAAGGCCTAAAAATCAGAGTTCTCATAATGGTTTCAAACCAAATGTGTGTGTAGGTCTCGTCGATACAAACCCAATGCAACTTGAACGGGCTCAAACAAACGTCGTATGCTCAAGTTATGGCAATTTGTTCGATTTGCCAAATAGGGAAAAAAAAAATGTTCACTGTACAATCCGTACAATGCCACGTGCCAGCGCACTGTACAAATCGTACGACCGTACAGCGGATGATGTGGCAAGAAATTTGGACCAACCAAGAAGTGACACATGTCACCACTGCAAAGGTGACATGTGGCACATTCGTACGACGACACGTGGTAGGGTAGGTCAACTAACAGGGAAGATGTTGTCGCAGAGTTGGACCAATCGGTGCATGACATGTGGCATCGAAAATTGACAAATGAGGTCGTGCCATGTGGCACCCAGGTGTTGGTCATTTGGTTTGAAAATTTTTGGAGTTTGTAAGGTGCTGCCACGTGGCACCTAGGTGTTGGTCGTTTGATTTGCAAAATTTTGGAGTTTGTAAGGTGCTGCCACGTGGCACCCAGGTGTTTGTCGTTTGGTTTGCACGTGGCACCTAGGTGTTTGTAGTTTGGTTTGCAAAATTTTAAAGTTTGTAAAGTTCGAACCACGGACATCTATAAACGCCAAGCCTTTATATATGCCAAGCTACCAACCCACCTTCAAGAGTTCCTTGTAAATTAAAGCATGAAAACTATATTTAAGTTTAATATTGTGTCGGTTGTCGGAGGTTAGGGCTGGGGATAGGCCCCAGCCCCAGCCCCCAGTGTTGACACCACATGCGACTGTACCTGGTGCTATACGCTATCACATAACCACTATGCTGCTCGGTGCTATACTCTAGGTTTGGGGGCTAACGGATGTGCGCACAGGTTTATAAGTCTCGACCATATGGCCTTTGCATACAATCAAGCGCCAATATTTTAAGGGGCCAGCGCACAGGATTTAGCCCAAGGGTCCTATGATAGTGCCAAGAATCCAGGAGCCAGCAAGGTAAGGGCCAGCGCGCAGCCTCTAGGGGGCTGGCGCTTGGCCATATAAATCCATATGACCCTGTATAAGGTGCTCGCGCCCAAGCCAGAGGGGATTAGCCCAATATATTAACAAAAAGTGGTTTTATCACTATATATTAGTGATTTTTAATGATTTTTAGGTCTGTTTTGAAGATTTTTGGCCAATATTGGGGGATATTGGGCTCTTTTTGAGGCTAGATATTGGGGGAAAGTTGGGAGATGGTTACCAACTTCAGATCTATATAAAATAGGCCTTCTTGAGGCCATGGAAGGAGATTCATAGTGGGTTTATGCTGAAGAATTGTCAAGCCAAATCCATTTTTACGCAGGGAAGTTGTTGAGGAGCGCACCTTTGTGGGCCATTTCTGGGAGCTTCGGTCATCCGATTTGAGTGTTGTTTCTTCAGTTGGGTTCTAGAGATTTGGTAGAACAATACCAGATCATATTTGTAACCTTTTTTCACTACTGTGATGTACTTATTGAGATTTGAACATAAATAAGAAAACCTCACCCACTGAGACAAAGGCTCAGAGACGTAGGCGAGATTGCCGAACTCCATAATCACATTGGTGTTTATGGTTTTCTGTTGTTTGTGCTTCATTTAAGATCTGTATATGTGTATATGGCTGTTATAATTATTCTATAATTCTTCCTCTTTCTTTAAGCCTCCTAATTGGTTAATTAACACATGCATTAATAACTCAACCATAGTTGTGTAAAAGATCTTTTCAGATCAGTGGCCATGCCTCACTTTCATACGTGAGAATGAAAGACCTATCAAGATCATATTCATTCCACAATTTACATGAGATTGGTAGAAAATATAGGTATTTGATTGACAGGCAGGAAAGAGCTAAGTGACACACACACACACACACATACACACACACACACACACACACGTGAATGACATGAGGCTATGCTGAATAGGGTATCAAATCATATGGAAATGATGTCAAGATACATCTAAATTAGGGAATATCATAACCATGTATCCCACACTATTATGTCTCAAGAATCATGGTATCGATGTCAGAAATGCATGTATAAGCATGGTAGAAATGATATGTAAAGAAGTGAAATCAATGATGTGATTGAAGTCATACCCATGATTTTGGTTTCTAGCCTCTTATAAGCATATCATACACATTTCTAATCACTTGGAGTCTTGTAAATAGGTTTCAGAGAGAAATGGATGGATTTGTCGTATTTTTCCCATAGGTGCATTTGGTCCCTAGAAGCCTCCTTCATTATTTAAAATTTGATTCACATATCAATATCTAAGCAATATCAAGAACCTAAATCAAATTTCGTATGACATGGATGAAAGACATGTAAAGAAACATTGAATCCAATGAACAAGTTGTCTATGTGAAATCCATACTTTAGCCTTAGAGGCACTTTGTGCATATTTTTGGTGGTACATCAAGTTGAGCTTTTGAATGCCAAAATGGCGGATACCTAGATGTTTTTGGGGCATAAAGACTCAATGCAATCAATGAAATTTGATTCCGAGGAATACAACTTTGAATATGATGATTAAAAAAACTCTTGCAAGTAATGCATTTGGGCTTCCTGGGTTATGAAAGTTGTCGAGATGAAGTCAAAATAAGGATTTGAACCACTCGTCAAAAATATCCCAGTGTTCTTTGCACTAAACATAAATCAATTTGGATAACTAAGGGTGAAGGGAGAACTTATGGTTTAATTAAGAAAAAAAAACAAGAGACTTCGCTGACACTCCATTTAATTGTTTTTTTTAGTTTTTTGGGGCTGCTGTGAGGTTTCCTTTTATCATGATCTCATATGTGATTATTTCTTATGAATGAGGAATTTTTACAATTAGGTTTCAAATATTGACTCAAAGCACAAAGATCTATGAACCCACTGAAGCATGAAATATTCCCCATGACCACCAACAAGATGGAGAGGGCCATGAAACCACCAAACAACCATGAAAATTCATTTTTTCAACTGATTAGAGATCATTTTTATCAATGAGGAATGAATATACAATTTGTAGATCAATCAACTGTGAAGTTTCACTTAGATCCAAGATCAATTTCATCAAACACAAAGTTGAATCGGTCACTTGGGAAGCTTGTTGGCTTCCCTAACCAACAATTTTCCTCATTAGGGAAAATCACTAAGTATGGGGGCTAGAAAGCCTCCAAGGTGAGTGATTGGGCCTTGATGCTAGACATGGGAAAAAGTTTCCTTTCTAGGGCAAAGGAAGAGGTTAAAACATTTTTTTTATTTTTAGACAATGAGGCCAAGGAAGGGTAAATTGTTGTACTAGGAAGTTTGCAAGTAATGAAGGCTAGAAATTGAGTGTTCTTGTTGCCCAAGGTCATTTATTATCCCCCAAAAGTAAAATCTATCACCTTAGAGAGAAGCATGACTTCCATAGCCAACAACTAGCTTCCTTGACCCCAGAACTCTATGATTTTCCTATCTTGGGAAAATAGATCACCTCAAAGTGTTGGATAACCCCAAAAATAGGGGATTAGGCTAGTGTTTATTAATTTTGACATAATTTTTCAATATTTTGTATTCATGTATTGTTCTTCTCCAATAATTTTTCAATCTCAAGTGGAATTGATTCTCTGAATTTATCATGGGTTTCTATGTAGAATCATTCCCTAGCCTATAAACTTGGGTTAGTCGATTCCTTCTTGCATGATTTTTTAAAAAACATTCTCTCACTACTCTATTATCTCATTCTCTAACAACATCTATGTGTGCAAGGATCTTTCTATACAGTGTTCCAGTCCAGTACAACCATCAATGGCACCAATGTTGTAATCTAATGCATTACATTGAAATCTAGTTACCAATTGTACAATATAAGTAAAGAACCATATATACGGTTTACAATCTATCTACGTATGCATACACACATAGATGAAGAGAGAACAAGTAACCATATAACCATTAAACATGTAGGATTTATTATATCCTTGAATCTCTACATGTGCAATGACATATTGATGCAAATTTACACTATGATATAGAGGGAAGGTAATCATCATTGTTGTAACTACCTTGGATAGTCGATTGACTAACTCAAGTAAAAGTCAACTCTTTACAGAAGATACTTATATTCTATCTTGACTTAAAACCAACTGACTAAGTCTCCTACAACATAAAGGAAAGCAGGGGGTAGAAATTAAGGGGAAATGGAATCCTTCCACATATGCATGGAAAAATAAATGTGAAGATGAAAAACATAGAAACCAATGACTTATCACCTTAAATAAAATCCTTCCACATAAGATAAACTAGCTCATTTCAATATTTTTCCATGGCATTTAAAATAACTTCTTTGAAATTTACCACTAATATGGTTTTCCAAAATCATTTTCAAGTTCAAGGAGATACTTGGAACGTCCTAAAAGGATTAAGGGATTTTGATGATGGATAGACACATGGATTGTAAAAAAAACATCATCAATAAATTTTCAAATATTAGACTACTCACCTCCAACATAATCCATATTGAAAGGCATTGCTAAACTCCCTTTAGGATTCAAATTGTTCAATGGATATTGTGGAACATCATATTCAAGTTTTTCTTTAGGAGGAGGCTCATCAAACAGAGTAGGGATTTTGTCAATAATTTTCTCTTATTCAAACTAGACATCATCATCTATATCATAGATGGGTTGTACATTCCATGACAATGCTATTGCAAAAGGGTTGGCATCCTCTAAAGAGCCAAAAAATATATAGGCAACTTCAGATTCCTATGAAATGTCAGTGTTCAAGAGAGGAAATTCTAAAAAATCCATCCAACCATTCCTTCTTCTCTATACATGAAACATCATTGAATTGTATGCCACATTCCTTGTATTTCAATTGAATGATATCTTCATATTTTGAAACATATTCCATCGTTATGGCACACCCATTATGATTATATATTTGAATAGGACTATTACGTAGACCAATTCCTTTTGTGTTATTAGTTCTTTCTTGCAGGAATACACCCTCAACCAAATATTCCATACTAATGATTGCAAAATCCAATGATTTTTTTTGTACTATACTGGCCTTGGATTCTTCTTTCTAAGGTAAAGGGAAATAACTTGGACCCAACATCTTCTTCAACTATGTTTAGTAGGAAGAGTCTACTCTTACAAATCCAAATATGTTTTAATCTAATTACATTATCTTTACCTTTGAACTTTGGTAAGAAATTAATTGTCATTCTTGAAAGGTCATGCAATGGTCATGGTAGACACAAAATAGTGTTATCCTCCCATGTAGGAATTTGGAGTGGAGACATGAGTTGTTAGTGCATACATGAAAAGAATGGCTCCATGTGGGTCAACTTTCTATCCCCCTCCTTCTAGTGGGAAAATGTTGATGTGGACAAATGATCCTCATCAACCACACATTCTTACTCAAAGAATGATCCCAATTAGACCTCTCTCCATTGAAATGTACCACCCTTTGGTTATGGCCCAACTTTAATAGAATTTTTCTATTTCATTTATTAATAGAATTTGGGTTTCATTGTATTGTTGTGCTCTTCTTAATATCTCTATGTGTTTAAATATATATTTCTTCATTCATTTCATTCTCTACATAGTCCATATTAGAAGTATCAAATAAATATTTTATTTTTTGTTTCTCCATGCATGTCCCCAACAAGGTCAAGGTATAGGGAGTTGGATCTTAGACTAATTGAGCTTGGTTAAGACCACTCTCATTGTCCCAAGAAGTTTCCCATGCTATAAGAAAAGAGAGATAATGGAGTAGGAGACTCTATCAAGTTGTTTCTCTAAGAAGTCATTGTGAGATAGAGGAACAAGATAATGGATAATTTCACCCAAATCCTTAGATCACTATCAACAATGACATAGGAACCTTCAAAAATAATTTATTTCATGGGTGTGACACACTTCAAGGTACAATTTAATTTTGACAATTCTTTATTTGAAGGCTAGATACAAACATATGCTTTGGATAAATGGCTAAATCTATTAGAGGGTTTTACTCTATTAAAAAATTTTGCAACTGTGAAAATATCACATTTTAACTCCTTAAGTCCCTTCCCTATGTCAAATATTGGTGGGGCCATTTATGGGAGAGACATGTTGGAGATTTGTATGCAACATTTAGGATATAACCCATTTGGATAGCTTTTGTTGATGCTCTCAATGAGAAATTCTACCATATTGGAAATTAAGATGACCAACACATGAGGTGGAAAAACATGTGCCACAAAGAGACGAGATAGTGTTGGAGTACGCCAATATATCCTATACCTTGTGCTTGAAGTTGGGTATTAGACACTATGAATGGGACTTACTTTTGAATTATTGCAGTGTACGGCATAGGGACATACAAACAAAGATTGAGTTGTTGGAAATCTCCTCATTGGGAGTTTCTTATTAATATGTTGTCAACGTCAAGAAAAAAGTTAAGTAGGAGAATAAATGAGATCTTCGGTCTACAAATATGCTACAATAGAAGCAAGGTAGAGGTTCCCCTAACTCATATAACAAAGGACAAATCAAGGATATCCAACCTCACAACAACCAATTCAATCCATAGGAAAAGAAGGATAACAAGAAGTCAAAGGACATCGGACACAGAACCCAATGTTACCATTCCTACCACAAATATCCAACCAAAAGATCCAAAGGAGGTTGAGGAACGTGAGTTCCTCTTCCACTCATATGTGTGGGTGAACAAGACTCTAGTACATTTAGTTGGTGATAGAAGTAGTGAGAGTAACTTGATCTCAATAGAGGTCATCAAGAGGTTGAAGTTACTAACAATTCCACACCCCCAACCATACACCATCAATTGGTTGATCCAATGAAGAGACATTTGTGTTAGTCATTAATGTGTCTTACCCTACAACATCAGTCCCTTCAAAGACGAGGTACTATGTGATGTTTCCCCACTTGAATCTAATGATGTTATTTTAAGAAAACC